>PVLC010004368.1:0-85804 GCA_004027655.1 Graphiurus murinus
GGAGGAGGAGGAGGAGGAGGAGGAAGAAAAGAAGGAGGAGGAGGAGGAGGAGGAGAAGGAGAAGGAGGAGATGGAGACGAAGAAGAAGAAGAAGAAGAAGAAGAAGAAGAAGAAGAAGAAGAAGAAGAAGAAGAAGTTGTTGTTGTTGCTGTTGTTAATAGGGGAGAAAAGAGAGAGGGAAGAGAGGAAGGAAGCAGGAACAGATATAGTCCTCATGACCAAGTACCCAAAGACCTACCCCTACAGCCACACCTTAATTTCCTGCAGTTACCACCCAGTAACTGATAAGGTTAGAGCCCTAATCCAGTTATTTCAGCTCCAGACATTTCTACATTGCCAACACACAGTTGTTTGGGGAACACACCGTATGCAAACCAAAGTGAGGGCATCCTGAAGACTCCATTCCTCTGCTGCATGCTTGGTGTCTCTCCCAGATGAAATCACACATTAGCATGCATAAAATTAAAGATATGCTCAAATTGTTCCCTAATATATCAATTACATTGAAACAAAGCCATGTCTTTAAAGCAGGCGTTTTAACAGACCAGATTGCACCAGGTCCTACCTCTGAGGAGTTAACAACCATGATCACAGTAAAATATGGACAAACAAGAAGCATTGAGTTACCAAGTACCTAACTGAATACACATATTGGAAAGGGAGTTTTGACTCAGTGGGCAAAAGTTAGAGAAGTTTTCCTGGAGGAAGCTATTCTAGAAGAAATGATGTAAGCAGATCAGAGAATTGGAGATAAATGTGATGGGGGGAAGAGGGAGGAAAGGATGGGGGTGGAAGGGACAGCTGCTCAGCAGACATGAGAAATAAATGTAAGCATCAGCCAGCGTGCTCATCGTGAACATCGAGGGGTTTCACAATGGGGGGTGTCTTTTAAAGTCTAGGCAGAGGTCAAATCTGTAGTGTGGGCTGACTAGCTACAGAATCCACACCCTCATTGTGTGTCTTGGCGCCAACCTGCTTGTTTCTCATCCAGCCATACTTATTGAGGTCCTGCTCTGGATCAGAGCTGTGAGCACAAAGGCCAAATAAGTGGCCAAGGTGCCTGCATCCAGGAGAGGGGATGAGCAGCAACAGAGATGATTTCAAGTAGGAACAAAAGCTTGCCAGTCAGTGAAGCAGAATAAGGGGAAAGGATGGGGGGCTTCTGAGGGAAGATAGCTGTTTCAGAGACAGTGGCCAGGGAGGCCTTCTCTGAAAACTTACATTTGAATACTTATGTGGCCAATGAGTAGTCAGGAACAGCTCTGGGAAAGTTGGTCCTGGGCAACTGTTGGAAGCTGATGAGCCATCTAGAGGCAGCCCATAAACTGGTGTGGGTGGGGTGGATATGAAGAGGAGAGGAGATGGCGTGAGAGGGTTCTGGGCAGGCAGGGCCCAAACAGTGAGGGGGCTGGGGCTGGAGTCCATGGTGAGGGGTTCGGCTTTCATTCTAAGTCCCATGGGAAGCTACTGTAGGCTTCTGAGGAAAATATCATGATCTGATCCACAATTTTAGAAAGACCATTTTACTCATCTGTGGAGAATAGTCTGTAGGGGTTAAAGTTGAATCACAAAAACGAGGTATGAGAGAGATGGTGTCCATCTGGGTAGTAGGTGTGAGCATGGCCAGGAGCAGGGGAGGAAGATGGGTAGGGAAGAGAAGGGAAGGGAAGGGAAGACAGAACATGGGAAAGGAGGGAGAGAAGAAGGCAGGGAAAGAGAGGGAGTCAGACTTAGTATTTCTCGTTCACCAAGGTGAGCCTGGGCCTCTGAAAGAAGAGACTAGGGAGGCTCTTTGTTCTCTCTGGACCTTGGTCAAAGGTGTCTGTCTCCAGGTTCATGGTGAACTGACAGTGCTTATTGGGTCTTTGTTTTCAGAGTAACTCATGTGGAGGTCACATAAGTCACTCAACAGGACTGAGTTACAAAGCTGTTGAATGAAGTGATTCAGCCAGAAGTTTCCAAGTAGGTCCAAGGACCCTGGGGGTGACTAAGACCTATTTAGGAGAACTGGAAAGTTAGAACTGTTTTCATAATAACACCAAGCTGTTATCTGCTTTTACATTCTCATTCTTTTATGAGTATAAAACATTAATTAATTTGGTTTTAGAGCTCACATTGTGAATAACCTTGTCAAGTTTTGATGTAGTATCGGAGAGAATGTCTGCAGTTATCTGATAACACAATTAAAACACCCCTTCTCTTTCCTACAACATGCTCTTGTGAGATCAGATTTCTTTCATATTATTAAACTAAAAGTATATTGCAACAAATCAAAAGCAAAACCAGATGTCAGAATCTAGCCATCTTTTGTTGTTGTTGTTGTTGTTGTTGTTGTTGTTCTTCTTCTTCTTCTTCTTCTTCTTCTTCTTCTTCTTCTTCTTCTTCTTCTTTTTCTTCCTCTTCCTCCTCTTCTTCCTCTTCTTCCTCTTCCTCCTTCTCCTGCCTCTCTTCTTGTAAGCTGGAAAGTACTGAGATTTACAAAAACATAAAGCAATGACACTCTACTCACTAAATTTTGGGGGAAGGATATAGTTATTTTGCATAAAATAGATTAGTTGCATTAAGATACTGGTTTTTACTTTAAACCGTCTAATGAATATTTTTAATTTTAATTTTTTTACTGTGAACTGGCTCGCTATATAAACAAAAGCTCTTGGGGTTCTCAATAACATCTAAGAGTGTAAAGGGTTCCTGAGAACAAAGTGTTGGGAAGCCACTTGAGTATCTTGTCAATCTCACATCTGGAGGTTCCTGGCTCTAGAGAACGCCCAGCCCCTGCTGCTCTGTTCTGTGACGAATAAGTGACTGTCCGTGTCCTCAGGAATGTCCACAGCATCCTTAAGCAGATAGACATGTCTACATCAAGGTGGTCCATTAGCATTCGTGGTTTGGGAAGCTACAGCAAACTACCAAGAAGCCCAAACAGAAATTTATCTCTCAAAGATCTGGAGACTGGAACTCCACGATTGAGCTGCTGGCAGGTTCGGTGTCAGGTAAGGGCCTGCTTCCTGGATCAAAGATGGTGGCCATCTTCTTGCTAGGCCCTCAAATGGTAGAATGGAGGAAGGATCTTTCTCTGGGATCTCTTTTATACGGGCACTAGTCTCTTTTATAAGGGAAACTTAATGAGCGTATCTCTCTCAAAGGCCTCACTTCATAATATCCTCACATTGGAGGTTAGGATTTCAACATTAGAGGGCACACAGACATTCAGACCTAAGCATCAGACTTATTTTAATATGTTGTGCTTTAACTAGCATTCTATATAGGGTTTGGTCACTTTGGGTTCATGGGCAGAGGACTGAATGCTCTGTATAAAAGAAGCAATAGCCGGGTGTGGTGGCGCACGCTTGTAATCCCAGCATTTGGGAGGCTGAGACTGGAGGATCCGGGTCCGTGGCCAGCCTCAGCTATCTAGTGAGGCACTCCACAACTTAGTGAGACCTGGTTTCAAAATAAAGAATAAAAAATAGGGCTGGGGTTATAGCTTGGAGGTAGAATGCCCCTGAGCTCAATCCCCAGTATCGCAAAAATAAATAAATAAATAAATAAATAAATAAATAAATAAATAAATAAATAAATAAATAAATAAATACATAAAAGAAGCAATAGGAAAGTGGGGTGCCCGGTCTACATGGTGCGAGATACCTCTAAGTTCTTACCTCTTCAGAATTCAGGACCCATTTGGGTGTGGTATAGAACTGGAAACTGTGTCAAGACCTGTTATGGTAGGACAAAGGTAAACTTATATTGAAAATGAATGCAGAGGCAACCTAAGATTACAGGAATGCACTGTGTGACTTTCCTATTACCTAGCCCCATGACCATGCACAAGGTTCTCAACTTCCCTGGCCTTTGATTTTCTTATCTATAAAATGTGAGTTGGGGAGCTTACCTCAAGATTACAGAAATCTTATACCTTGTAGATCAGTACAGTTCCTGGAAATAACTCATAAACATGGAAGCGCTCTCAAATAATCAAATTTTGCTATTTGAATATTTCTCCCAATCCCAAAGATGCAAATTATAAATCTGCCTTGCAATTAAAGAAATGTCATTAAAGGAAAGCAAGAAAATATGTTTTTAGTCATTCTTAGGCATCTGGATATATTGTTGGTATAGAAAAGACTTTCTTTGTCTAGAGCACACTCTAAACAATGAGAAATGATACAAAGGAAATGTCTTCCCTATTAGCAAACACAAAGAATGTCTGTCTCAGACACCACTACTTGGGCATTTTTTAACTGTGTGTCCACCACAAAGATCTTCACTGCATTCTTCTTTTCATGATTGGTAGTTCTCATTTCCCCTTCAAATTAAAGGAGGAAGTTTGAATTGAGCATGTTGAAAGAGGAGTGTGACCTATTACACTTACACTGTTAGTTTCCCACACACACTACATTAAATGGCCGTTAAGTGTATTTAATCATGTTGTTATTGAGTTAGGAACTAAGTGTCACTGTCTGATTCTGAAGTACTCGTTACAGTTGTCAACCTGATGATGCCAAGCTTCCGTACGTGAGCAACATCTCACATCAAGCTAGGAACCTCTGATCATGGCTGTTTATGAACACATTTTATGGAGGGGAGACCATTTTGAATGATTAGAAGGGAAAAATATCACTTTCCTGGAGAAAAACAAAACAGGGTCGGTGTAGGATGTGGAGTAACAGCTTAGCATCCTCGAATGCTGAGGTCGTTAAGGGCCTGAGAACCATCAGCCCCGACTCACTCTGCACCTGCACACGAGGGGCTCGTCCAGAGGTCCCTGTGTCTGACGCTACTTGAGTTCAGGTTGAAATGTCTAACCTGTTCAGGTCCAGAAGTGCAGGAGGCTTTTCCCTGATAGAAAGAAGCTAAATCCCACCCTGAAGGGGGAGGTTCGCACCAAGCCTCCAGAGGGAGTCCAGGAGGAACTTCTACAGAACAGGGGCAGAAAGACAGGAAGCAGGATTCTGTGTTCTTCTGGGGAAGTTCCTCCCTGGTACCTATCAAGAATCAGCCTGATTTCAAGTCACAGAGCCCCAAGGGCAAGACACTCAATCTCTCAAGCCTGTCACTGTCTCCTTTACCACCCACAGGACCCCAGGTCTGTGTAGACCAACTCACCTTGCACTGCAACCTTCATTTACAAAATAAAGAAGGATTGCTATATGAAAAAGAGAGACTGCCTATAATAAGAGGCCATGAAGCAGACAGGGTTGAAGTTTAGCACTGCAAACAGTTTCACTGGAAGTTTCCAGGGTCCCCAGATGCTGTTTTTTGTTAATCCAACTCAGAAGATTTCACATTTTCATTAATCAGAGGGAAGACAGCTCCACATTGCAAGCTCCAGGAATAGTTCATGCAAATGAACTATTGTCAGTTTATTTTGTCTCTACTGAGTTTAAGGATCCAGTGACACCCCATTAGTACATCAGTCAAATCAGACAGGTGCCGGCAGCGCCTTCCTTCTGGGTGGCAAACTGGGAGGAATTGAAAATGAGCATTCTTCTACTGGTTGTTGCAAATGCGCATTGTTGCAAGCAGGAGAAACTTGCCAAATTCGAATGCGGCCAGGTGTTGAGGGTCAGTGGGATTTGCTCTTACCTGGGGTACAGAGCAACCATCAGTACAGAGGCTAGTGTCGGGTATATGAACAGGAACCCCCATTGTCTTTCCAAAGGTACCACTGCCTCGTCTTATCTCTGGTGCTGGAGAACAGACCGTCTTTCTGTTTGCAAGGAGTGTACCTGTTGAGCAGGACCACTGAGCACTGTGTGCCCAAGATATGATCGCCATCCAAAGAAAGAATATACTTTCCTGTGCAGGTACATCAGGGTCACAGAGAAAGCCGGAAGGTCAAAGATAGACACAGGACATCAGTCTGCCACCCCTCATACAATCACATAAAAATCTTCTTTCAAATGCCAGATCTAAAAATAAAGTCAATGTGCCCTGAAGAAAAGTATCAAATCCAGGAGGACGGTAGTGTTCAGAGAGGCCTGGCGGTAGCTGTATCTCCCAGGTCTCCCGCTGCAAGCCACGATGGACTTGGGAATGCGATGCTTTGGATCACATCTGTACCCAAAACCTTTGTGTTGAAGGACCACCAGAACCAGCTTGCTGATTTGAAGCAAAATGTTCTCCAAAATTCTCTCTCCTATATCCTGAAATAATCTCTTTCTCCCTGGATGGGTGATTAGCTTCTTAGCAAGTGCCCTGGTTTCCCTGCTTTGAGTCTTGGGTGCCAGCATGGTGCCTTGAACCTTGAACTTCCACACCAGTGTCTGTCTGTGTCTGTGTCTGCATTTGCGTCTGTGTCATCACCTGCAGAGGTGGGCTGCCTACTTCACCTGCCCCAACAGGCGGCCTCCCCAGGCGCTCTCTAACTAGAGGGCTTATTCATTAATGTAAGACATGGGGTTCACCTCTTGCATTACCTCGGATCATGAGAACACACCTCTGTCTCTTCCTATGGCCCTTTAGGGACCGCTGTGAATTTAGTTTCATGTCGTTTATTAGCATCATTGAAAAAGGCATTAATCCAAAGGGAAGCATTCCACAGACTGCCTGGGCAGAAATGCAGGGAGGAGGTTCCTCTGTACTGCATGGCTGCCCGGTGCCATTACAGCCACTGCAGAGTGCTCCGGAAGACTTCCTTCTCCTCATTTGGAATTTGCTTTTAAAAGTTGGGGATATCAAGCATTGTAGGGAAAATCATTTTTAAAAGCCATAAAAAGAAATAAGTGGAATAAGCCGGGTGCAGAAAGATTCGGCATGAACTCGCCCGAATGTGAAATCTAAACACGTTGATCTCGTGGACTTGGAGAGTAGAATGGAAACTGGGGAGATGGGGAGTCGTCGGCCAGTGGGCTCAGCATTATAGCGAGACAGCAGTTCCCCTCACAGGAAGGCAACTATGGTAAACAACGTTGGAATGACTATTTCAAAATCACTGGAAGTGAGACCTTTGCATGTTCTCAGGGAAGTAAGGCATGAAAAGCGAATGAGGTCCTGGGTATGCTCGGGGTTCCGGTGTGATAATTACATAGCACCGCAGCCCGCTCTCAACTCCCACCTCCTCACCCCACAGTCCTGAGCACACCCTGTCCTTAGTGCCAGGCAGTCCCAGGGAACCTGCTTCCCAGATCACTTCCCCTGGCACCAGGGCTGCAGTGAGATCCCCGTGTGCCAGCACACCCACCCACCCACTTCATTTTGCTCTCGCCGGTCTTTCACCATTTCCCCCCCACAGGTACCGTTAGGTAGACTTAACCTCATTTTTTAGAATACAGAAAAATCTCACTGCTGGGCGGACATGGGAAATGCTTCCTGCTGCTCATCTCTCAGTCCTGCTCACCCCCAGGACCTTCTGATCTGGATCGAATTGAGTCAAATCCATTTGAAATTCCCAGGAATGGAGGGCCCGTCATCTTTGTCTCCACTCTCCAAAGCCCGATGATTCTGCTCAGGAAGCAGAAGAGAGAGCGAAGAGCTCCTAGGGAGAGGGAAAGAGCTGTAGACACAGGATCAGGACCAGGGACCCGCATCCTCCTGGAGACAGTGGAAGTTAAGGACGAAATAGGATCTACACCACAGCCGCCGTCCCAGCCGGCCATCTCTCCAGGTGCAAGAACACACGTGTGACTCCGACCTTCATGAAGATCACTGGCTTTAAAATCATCAGGTGGCCTCGGGTGAGGTGGCACATGCCTGTAATCTCAGTACTCAGGAGGCTGCAACAGGAGGATCACAGGTTTGAGGACAGCCTCAGCAATGTAGTGAGCCCCGGTTTCAAAATAAAAAAATAAAATGGGGCTAGGGGTATATTTCAGGTAGAATGCCCCTGGGTTCAATCCCCAGTACTCCCCCCCCACACATACAAATTATCAAGTGGTGATGCTCACATTTTGGGTTAATTTTTTTATGCTAAAGCAAAGACAATTTTATTGGTGGATAATTATCCGTACAACAGTGCATCTCATTATGCAAGAAGAGGATGAAAAAAAGAAAAGAAAAATGATTCACGTTCTGTGGCTTATTTGATTATGTCTAGTTTTATTAATAGGCAGTATGTTTTACATTAAAGTTTCAAAGCAAAGTACATGCTTCTGTGCTTTAAGCATAAAGAGAGTAGGGGGAGAGTGGTTTGTTCCTTGATTGAGTTTTTTGAGTTGTGGCCATGATATTACGGTCAGATTGGCAGGAACAGAGACAGTCACAGTGGTCCTAACAATAGGGAGGGAAACAAGCTCAGAGTCAGACGATTCGAGGTGTCTCCCTGCAAACGCTTTCCATGTTGTGCCTCAGACAGATGCAGGATGTAAAAGCAATCAGCATATCAAATGCTCATCTCTTCCTGCCCGCACCTCCCCATCCAGCCTGCAGGCCAGATGACAGTTAGTGTCCACCTGGTGAAACGGCCCTGCACCTGGAGCAGGTAGTGCTAGTTTCTCCTCTCCCACTGACTTTGAGACTCGGAGGCATCCTGAAGGACCAGGGCCCTCAGCAGAAAGCATGCCCGCTGCCATGGCTGCTGTCCAGCGACCTTCCGGCTGCAGGATCCCGCAGGCTGCCTCTGCCCCTTTCTCTATCCAAGCGTTCTCATGGCCAGGCCCCCAGTTGCGTTCAGCATTCCAATGGTTCCTAAGCATTCCACGGTTCCCAACTCAAAACACCGTTCTCAAGTCATGGCAGAGCCAACCACGTTATCAGGAATGCACATGGAGCAGCCAGTTTCTGCGCAGCAGAATGTGTAGGAGCTGAGTCAGCGCGGCGCTGGTCCACGACCCTTCAGCTGCTATCTGCCCTGACCAGCCCAGTGGGCAATGGCAGATAGAGCCACTGACAAAGACCTGCCCTGACCAGCCCAGTGGGCAATGGCAGATAGAGCCACTGACAAGGACATGCCCTGACCAGCTCAGTGGGCAATGGCAGATAGAGCCACTGACAAGGCAAGGCCCCAGATGCCTGCAAATCCAGAACAGTCCATTGGGAATTTTAGCATTTACTAATTAGGACACTTCCATTCATTTTAGAAGATTTAATTATTGAATAAGTTGAATCTAGACATGCAAATTTAGATTTTTTTTTCTTGTCTTTCTTTAGACACTAGTTATCCAAATCTGAAAACCTGTCTTTATTCTTTTTTTTTTTTTTTCTTGCGGTACTGGGGATTGAGCTCAAACAAAGGCATTCTACCTCCCAGCTATACCCCCAGCCCTATTTTTTAGTCTTTATTTTGAAACAGGGTCTCACTAAGTTGTGGAGTGCCTCGCTAGGTAGCTGAGGCTGGCCACGAACCCAGATCCTCTGGTCTCAGCTTCCCAAATGCTGGGATTACAAGCGTGCGCCGCCATGCACGCCTCTGTCAGTCAGTATTTAAGTGTCTGAAGGTGACCGAGCTGCCAAGGCTGCTCATCTGTTCCTAGCTTGACCCCTTCCTGCAGTCCCACCCTGACCCTCTCCATCTGAACTCAGAATGTGGTTGGGGAACTTGGGAATCCAGGCTCTTGTGTGGAGCTTGTATGGAGACAGCAGGCCCTTGCTGGCTCCTCAGAGCTCCTTGGTTTACCTAGAATGGTGGCTGCTGCCTCCTGGTCTTGTTGGAAGTCCTAGATGTAGGAGGACATGTTGTAATCCTCAGCCTACAGGAGGAGCACAGGGTGGTGATGGTTGACCTAAAACCCACAGCATGCCTCATTATGCTGTATCAAGCTCGCGTGTATTACCTTAGAAACACAAACTCGAGCCCCACGAGGAGCTAATACCCCACTTTAGGAACAAGGCGATTTTGACTTCGAATTTCTAACTGGTTTTCCCCAGGACCAACCAGATAAACATGGCACATCCTGAGTTCAGATTGGGCTCTGCTTCCTGTGAATGCCACACATGCCTCCCAGGAAGGAAATGGCTTTTGGAGTCGTAGTGGTGAAGGTGAAGGCAAGGTTGAGGAAAGAAGGCAATTTCCCTCTAGTGGCCAGAATAGCGCTGACTGGGAGGCAGTATCGATAAGTTCAAGAACCTAAGCCAGGCAGGCGTGTGAGTATCGCTCTGACCTCTGGGGTAAAGAATTCCATCCTCTAGCTGGAAGAGAAGCCCTGTCTTTGTCATCAGCTGGGGAGGACACAGGATTAGTCCTGGATGTGCGATCAAGTCTTGCTCTTCTCAGAGGCCAAACTGCATAAAGTAGCCACGAACAATGGATTAGCAGTTGCTCTGAGCAGAGACACGCAAGTGCCCTTCCTCTGGTCCCTGCGCTCTTAGCAACAGACAAAGCCCTCTTTCAACGTGCGTTTCTGTTTTAAGAGACCTTGTTAGATGTTTGCTGTTGATTCGTTAAAAGCAAACTCATAGCTCACGGCACTAACGCTCACGCCGGCGTGAAGCTGACCCGAAATCCACATTTCGCCTTAGCACCTCACGGCCCCTCTTGCGCTTAAGAACACTAGACAGCTCTTCGGCACTGCACTTGGGGGCTGTTTTCAACAGCGAAACCGCTAACTAAATGCACAAAAAATGTGAAAAATGTGGTCCTGAATCGAGCGTGAAAAGGACCCTTGTTTGTAGGATGGACTGAGCCAGGAAGGCAGAGCCTCAGCTGGGAACAGGCCTTGGAGGTGGTTCAGTTTATTTGTTCCACCCCGTCTATGTCTGCACAGCAATGCCCTGAATATTGATTTGGGGGACTACCAATACATTTCAGCGAGGAGGAAAATTTACAAAAGTGGGATTCATGAGTGAGGAGAGTCACCGTTCTCTGCACCAGCCTGTTTTTTTTTTGTTGTTTTGTTTTGTTTTGTTTTTTTGTACTGGGGATTGAACTCAGGGGCATTCTACCTCCGAGCTATACCCCCAGCCCTATTTTTTATTCTTTTATTTTGAGACCGAGTCTCACTAAGGTGCGGAGTGCCTCACTAGGTAGCTGAGGCTGGCCACGAACCCGGATCCTCCGGTCTCAGCCTCCCGAGTGCTGGGATTACAAGCGTGGGCCACCACGCCCGGCTGCACCAGCCTGTTTTGCTCCTACCAGCCCTCGGGGTGGGGCCGAACTGTGAGAACCCATGAGGAGATCAACCCATGGTACAAGAGTCACTCACACAGGAGCGGGGGCAGCATTCGCTTGGGAAGCTCAACTTGTTCTTTGAGTTGAAAAGTTAAAGGAGTGGGATGGAGATTAGGAAAGAAGTCTCTTTCTAGGTTGGGCAGTTCTGACTGCTCCTGCCCCGTAGATGCTGCCATGTCTGCTCTCCTTGCAACCTTGGGTAGCAGTCTTGTGGCGTGACAGTATGGGACCATCACCCAGGAGCACCCACCACGCCTGTTCCCAGGAGGGCTGCAGGATCAGCAGGTGTGTGGGTCCTCCCAACTGCGGAAGGGAGGATCAGCTGAATCCCAGCCTCGCAGAGAGGAAAGGCCAGCCCTGTCCCCATCGTCCCATGAATGCAAGATACGTAGACGGCAAGTTCTGCAGACGTGGAAGGCAGAAGCCAGCCGTGAGCAGATTTGACTAGCAGCTAAAGCCACAAGATAAATGTGAGGAGCCGGCTCCCTGCTACACCAACCGTAGCACTGAAGTATCGTGGCCATTTACCAACTTGCTGACTAAGTAAGAAAAAAAGAGCCTAACTCCAAACACTCGGAGAGATAGTTTTCACACTTGGAAAAACTCTAAATGACTTTCCTGTGCTGTTGGATCAGACACTGCCTTTGAAGAATTTGCTTGTGGCTTTCTTCCCCTAAGCAGCTCGAAGAAAACCAGGCAGGATCACAGGATTCCGGTCGCTGGTGTAACCCCGCATCTTACTGATGTAAATAGATCACACTCGTCACCCGCACCGCGCATGTGCCTGTCTCCTCACAAGGAAGCAGGCACACAAATAGGAGCCTTTGGCTGTGACATGCTGTGACTTCTTAGCAGTCACTGTAGAATGTCCCCAGATACCTGTTTGTACCTTCAAAGGCGCGCCCTACAATATGTCCTTCCTCGATTAATGTTGCCGTAGCTAAGCATGTTTCCCAATGTTTGAACATATTCATCTTATTTCTTAAATATGTTTAAGGGCATTACATCACGGTTCTTTAAGGAAAGATGTGTATTTGCACACCTGAGCATATGTGCATGTGTGTGTATGTATGTGTGTGTGTGTGTCTTGTGTATGCAAATGCTTGTGTGAACCTGCCTGAGTATTGTGTATGTGTGTGTGTGTGTGTGTGTGTGTGTGTGTGTGTGCATACTCACACGTGGGAGCAAGTGTGTGGGGCATGTGTGTGAGAGACAAGGGATTTGGAGGCAGGAGGCATGGTGGACGCCAGGACTGATTGACCTAGGTTTATATATGTTTTAAAAGATGAGGTGCATGATTATAATATTTTGTGAGTAATAGTATGTGTGTGTGTTCCAAAGACTGATTTGGGCCAGGATACTCTCGGAGCCTGAGCCTCGCCTGGGGTATCCTGGGATAGCAAGTGGCTAGCGGAGTCCACAGCCTTGCAGCACGGGGCTCCTGGAGACCAGCGTGCACCGAGGCGGTATTCAGAGCAGCCCGTGGGCAGGGAGTCATTCTCAAGGGTCCTGTGGCCGAGGACCCGTCACATCGCAGCGCTGAGCCTAGCGGTGTTTGGATGGCAGTCTGGTGAGCCCTTGGGTGCTGGTGTGTGTTCTTAGAGTGGGAAGCGTGGTCAGAACGCAGCTTCCGGTCACATCGGGGCTGTGTGCTGCAGGTATAACGGGCCGCCGAGGTGCACAGGGTTTGCCCTCGCCCAGGCCACCTTGTCCTCACGGGATTGAGCCTTCAACAAAGAGCCCACACACAGTAACCACAGGTCAGATGATGCTTCTCAGAAACAATCCCAGACCCCTGGGGTAAGACTGTGCCTCTCTCCCCTGAGCTAATTAGCCTGTTACACCATCGTTGTGAATTAGGATGTTTACCTCCTATTCAGAGCTTAGCCTATCCCAGAACTCTAAATAAATGTTAAAAATAACCAGCAGGATATCTTGAAAGAAGAGTCACAGTTGATACAGATGGAACGTAAACAACTGCTGATCCCTGGGCCTGTCACACGTCACACGGCCCAGCAGCAGAGGCCATTCTGAGACCCACAGCTAGCTGTGTCATGGGCCCGCCGGTATTGTAAAAACTCGGGTATGTTGCTATTTGGTGGTGGTGTTTTATTTTTATTATATATGTGTTTGTTTATTTACTTATTTATTTATTTTGCCATTCTGGGGATGGAACCCAGGGGAATTCTACCTCCAAGCTACCACCCAAGCCCCATTTTTTATTCTTTATTTTGAAACAGGGTCTCACTAAGTTTAGGAGGGCCTCACTAAGTAGCTGAGGCTGGCCACAAGCCTGCGATCCTCCTGTCTCAGCCTCCCAAGTACTGAGATCACAAGCATGCACCACCATGGGCAGCTGTTGTTGTTTTAGAAGCATCCCATCCCAGGGCTCTTGAGCATAAGACTGGAATGCAAATGTCAACCTGTAAATGTGGATGTGTTCCTTTGGAGGGTCACAGAGACTTGAGCTGATCCTGAAGAGGAACTTGTCCCTGGGGACCTCCCTCCTGTCACCGCCGTGCCAAGCACGTGGGTAGCATCAGCGCAGGAGGCCTGGGCATGGGGGGGCCTCATGCAGACCACAGCCCCTACTCACCCTACCCTCCTCCTTCCCCCTTGGAGTCCCTTACTGGAGGAACAGCAACAGTACTGTGAGCTGCTGGATAGACTGGGGACGAAGTGTCCAGCACAGCTTGGTCTTACCGCAGCTGTCTAATAGCTGATGACCACAATTATGACTATTAGCTGCTAATTCAGTTTACATTTGGATTTAATTAACAATCATAATGGGTAGGTTCGTTACCACTACACTAACAATATATTTCCAGGCTGAAAAAAATATATATCATGCCTGAGAAAATCATGCTCTGGGAACCTTTCTGTTCCCTGACTTCTCCTGGTTTCAATCACACTGCGTAAGAGTCGACACTGATTGCTCACTTTGTACCAGACCCCATTCTAAGCATTTTACAGATACACACAGTCCCTGATTGACAAGGGTTTCTCGACTTTCCCATGGTGTGCAACGACCGGCATGCCCTGGAAACTCTATTTCAAAGTCTGAATCTCAATGTTTTCTTGGGCAATCAGTATGCGGTATGATTCTCTCAGGACGCTGGACGGCAGCAGCAAACCACAGCTCCTGGTCCACGCCTGGACGTGAGCAACCGGTATTCCAAGCCGGGATGTTCACTAGTGTGGGCGTAGCAAAGGCAGTTTGGCTTATATTGTCTGCCCCCGATGGGTTTGTCTTTATGGTGCTGTAACCTCATGGCAAGTCAAAAGCCACTCGTGTTAACATATGTCATCCTCACAGCTACCCCAGGGGTGAGGACATCTGTTATCCCATTTTGACAGATGAGGAAACTGAGGCAGATCCAGAAACTTACCTAAGACTAGTGAGTGATGGAGATGCAAAACTATTAAGTAACAAGAATACACCCTGGCGAGGTGGTGAGCACCTGTAATCCCAGTACTTGGGAGGCTGAGACAGGAGGATCGCAGGTTCAAGGCCAACAACCTAGTGAGACTCTCAGCAACTTAGTGAGACCCTGTTTCAAAATTTAAAAAAAAACAGAAAGGGCTAGGGGTGCTGGGGGTGTAGCTCAAAGGTAGAACATCCCTGGATTCAATCCCCCAGTACCCTCCACCAAAAGACAACAAGAATACAATTTCGAGTGCCAGGATCGATTCCTCTAAAGGACATCTGGGCTCTGCCTTTGCTGTGAGGGTCCCTGCCTGGGTTTGTCATCAGCATCTCCTGAGGGCCACACTCCGGACTCTGGCCTTCCTGGCCCCGCCCACGTGTGCACCAGATGGTGTTTTACGTTTTACAGCAGCACCCTTCATGCAGACTTACACAACTTGTGGTCAGGTTTCCAATGCACCCACCAAGAACAAAGATTGGCCCCCACTGGCCACCCACGAGAGTGGGCCACAGGATCCTAGGGTATTCTGCCACGTGGATGCATCCTGTGCACCTGTCCACCACCTCTGGGACCAGGGTGCACTTTGAACAGGCCCTGCTCTGAGGCGGGCCGCCCATGGGCATTTTTGACCTCAGAACTTATTTATATCAGTAGCATCTTCTTTGTAGTCCTACTGCATCTTTAGGCATCTGAACCCTGACGCGGTAGACCGCATCCTGTTACCTGAGGAAAATGCAAAGCGTCTCGTCCTCTCCTGAAAGAGCCTTCCCGGGCCCCGAGCGCCAGGTGCAGGGAAGACTGTACAGGTGGGTTTGGGAGCCACAGAGTAACTTGAGACACAACCTTCGGCTTCCTCTGGGCCATTTAACCTTCCTCACCTGAACGGGAGGAGACTGACCCCACCTGAGGCCATCCCCAGGAGGATCGTGTGTGGTGAAGCCTTGCTGGGGTTGGGCAGGACTGGGAAGCATTCCGGAGTCTTCTAAGCATTTGCAAACGCCCTTCCTGACTCTCTGCATGCTGCTTTGCATGTGGCACCATCAGGAAGGCTTTCAACTGTCGCCCTCATTTGGCGGGGGTGGGTCATGGTCCCCCCCGTGGTGCAATCCGATGATCATGCCTCCAAGGACGCTCCTCTCTGGCTGACCTGCAGCCCACGTCCTCAGCGGTTTTACCTGGAGATAGCGGCACAGCTCGGCACCGACTTGCACCCCGGGCATGGCTCTTAGACCTCAGGCCTCCTTGCCGGCTCTCCCTCCTCTGTGCTCTCTGCAGCCCTGGGACAGAGGCCACCTGCTGTGATGGTACACGCGTTCCCTTGGGCGCAGCTCTCGTCTCAGACTCAAAAGTGGGAAGGGGGCAGGGGCTGCACACCTGGCTGCCTGGGCAGCTTCTCAGGAGTACTGTTCTTTGAGTTGCGGTCAAGCTGTGTGCTCATTTTTATTGATTGATTGATTGATTGATCTATTTATTTATTTATTTATTTATTTATTTATTTATTTATTTATTGCAGTACTGGGGATTGAACCCAGGGGCATTCTACCTACGAGCTACACCCCCCGCCCTATTTTTGTTCTTTATTTGGAAACAGGGTCTCACTAAGTTGCAGAGGGCCTCACTAAGTAGCGGAGGCTGGGCGCGAACCCGGATCCTCCTATCTCAGCTTCCCAAGTACTGGGATTACAAGTGTGCGCCACTGTGCCTGGCAGAGTTATGTGCTAATTTGAAAGGAATTTACACAAGTGGCTTATTTATGCTAGTTAGGTAGCAAAGAGAAGGTGGTCCTCCCAGGCTTTTGCTATAAAACAAACAAAATACATGGAGCTGTCATATGTCTGGGGGGGATAGATACAGAGTGGGTACCCAAATGGTGCAGGAAGAATCACAAATGGATGACAGGGGGGTAAAGCGATTGTGGTTCTTGGGAACTACATCCAGTGCCAGAAGTTCCCAGGGCATCCTGGGCCAGGGAACAGGTCTATACAGGATCAGAGCATGCAGGATGTCTCACTCTGGTCTCTCGGGCAATGCGCACACCTGTCTGCAGGCTCAGGACACACAGCATTGCTAGCAATAGCTAAAAGGTGGGAGCAACCCAAGTATCCATCGATTAATGAGTGGGCAACAAAATGTGGTATATACATACCACAGAATATTACTCAGCCGTGAAAAGGAATGGAGTCCTCATACATGCTACAGCATGAAGGAACCTTGAGATGTTATGACAAGTGAAGTAAGTCAGACAGAAAAGGACAAGTGTTGTGTGACTCCACCTGTATGAAATATCTAGAATAGGCAAAGTCGTAAAGACGCAGAGCTGATTAGAGGCTTCCAGGGGCTGGAGGAAGGGGAAATGAGAAGTTATTGCTTAATGTCTAGGAATTTTGTGTTTGGGGGCAATGAAAAAGTTTTGAGAATAGATGTACAATATCGTCAATGTATTTTCACTGCCGCCAAATGGGATACTAAAGTGGCGACTTTTATTGTATTATAAAACACAGCTATAGTTAAATTCCCATGAGGAAAGAACTAAAAAGTACTAGAGGATGCAACATGACACCGTAAGGAATATTATAAATTGTGACATCAATACTGTTCTCATGGAAGTACAAGGCGCTATCAGGCTTCTCCCAATTTATGATACAGCTCCTCCCCGTAATGCACAGGGCGCGGCTCACCCTCCTGATTCTGCCTGCCTCCTTGAGGCTGCTACTCCACTGTGGACCCCAGAAAGCCCTGCTCTGGGGTTTCCTGACTTCCAGGAATGGAAACACACAGTATTTCTTCTTCCTCTTTCTCCTCTCCTTCTTCTTTACCAGGGATTTAACCCAGGATCATTCTACCTTTGAGCTACACTCCCAGCCTTTTTCACTTTTTTTTTTTTTGAGAGCTAAGTTGCTGAAGGTCTCACTAAGTTGCTGAGACTGGCCTTGAGCCTGTGTTTCTTCTGTCTCCGCCTCCCAAGTACTGGGATTAGAGGCATGCCCAACCACAGCCAGCCACTGTACTGTCTTCTGAAAAAGCGTGAGGTTTCTGAAAGCAAGACATGCTTGTAAAGCCAGAAGAGTCCTAGTGACACAGAAGAAGACTGCCATACTTGGGAGGCTGGGTCAGAAGGATCACAAGTTTGAATCCAGTAAGCAGTAACTTAGTGAGATCCTGTTTCAAGAATAAAAAATAGCCAGGCATGGTGGCTCATGCCTGCAATCCCAGTATTTGGGAGGCTGAGACAGGAAGATCGCAGATTCTAAAACAGCCTCAGAAACTTAGTGAGACTCTTAGCAACTTGGCAAGACTCTGTTTCAAAAACAAAACAAGCTGGGTGTGGCGGCACACACCTGTTATCCTAGTACTTGGGAGGCTGAGACAGGAAGGTAACAGTCTTGAGGGTAGCTTCAGCAACTTAGCAAGCCCCTCCACAACTCAGTGAGACCCTATTTAAAGATAGAAAATAAAAATAGGGTTGGGGATATAGCTCGGAGGTAGAATGCCACTGAGTTCAATTCCCAGTACCACACACACACACACACACACACACACACACACACACACACACATCAAAACAAAATCAAAAGGATTGGGAGTATAGCTCAGAGGTATAATGCCCCTGGGTTCAAGCTCCAGTATCATCAAGAAAAAAATTAAAAAATAAAAATGGCTGGGGGTATAGCTGTGAGGTAGAATGCCCTGGGTTGTTCAATCCCTACTACTACTACTACTGCTGCTACTACTACTACTACTAATAATAATAATAACTACAACAACAATAAAAATAATAATTTTAAAAGGGTTGGGAATATAGTTGAGAGGTAGAATGCCCCTGGGTTCAATCCCCAGCATCACACACACACACACACACACACACACACACACACACACACACGGACTCATGTTTTGTGAGCTCCAGTCACCTCCGTGGTGTCACTTGGTGAAAATGTTTGAAATGATCACAGAAGGAGAAGAAAAAGAGCCGCCCCCTGACACTCCAGTGAGTTGAATTTTGGATTTCAGGCTCAGTGGATGCAGAAAGGATTCCGTGGTCCATGCCTGGTGAGCCGGTTCTGGCAAACCCTGCCCAGTGACAAGTTTTCCCACGTTCATAGCAGTGGTTTAGGTCCGTGCTACGCCGTTATGTGGTCAGGCAAATCTTCCCAGAGCCCATCCTCTGCAGTTATCATCTGTTTCTGAGATTTCCATCCCGATAAGAAGAAAAATAGCTGGATATGGTAGCGCATGCCTCTGATCACAGTGCTTGGGAAGCTGAGACAGGAGGATCACAGTTTCAAGGACAGCCTCAGTTACTTAGTGAAACCCTGTTTCAAAAAAAAAAATGCAGGCAGGGTATGGGTATAGTTAGGAGGTAGAATGCTCCTTAGGAAGAAGAATGAGGAGGATAGGGAGAAAAGGGAGAAGGAGAGAGAGAGAGAGAGAGAGAGAGAGAGAGAGAGAGAGAGAGAGAGAGAGAGAGAGAGGAGGGAGAAGGGAGGGAGAGGGAGAGGAGGAGGAGGAGAAAGAGGAAGAGGAGGAGGAGGAGGCTGCACACAGGAGCTGAGGGATGGACAGGAGCGCGTGCAGGGAGGGATATAAGGAGGAAGAAGAGGAGGAGGAGGAGAAGGAGGAGGAGGAGGAAGGAGAGGAGGGGGGACACAGGAGCTGAGGGATGGGCAGGAGCGTGTGCAGGGAGGGAGGCGAGGCATCGTCTGCCTCCTACAGCGTCCATCTGTGAGCCGGGCTGGCTGAGGTCACAGCTTGGCCACACTTCCAGAGCTGGGCTCCCCCTGGGCCGGCAGGAGGGTGCTTGTCACTTCCCACCTCCCTGATTGAACAGGAAGGGCTGGCAGAATGAGAACAGCAGATCAGCAAGTTCCAGCGGGAGGGAGAGGCGCGAGTCCTGTAGGGAAGGTCACCCCAAGCTGTTCTGCCATTCAAGTCCCCAAGTGATGGAGGAGATTAAAGGTGACAGAAGCAGGTTCACCTCCAGGCGTCTGTAGACTTTTGGAGTGTTTGGCCATCTTCCCTGTCAAGTCTTTCTCATACAGAATGTGAATCTGGCTAAAATGGGGCAGAAGCCTCTCCTGTCTGGAAGAGCAGGGCACACTTTCATGGGTGGCTCCTGCGGGTGCCCAGCCACTGGGCTGAACCGAGACCCGAGAGGGACCCGGCTCTCCTCCAAGTCCACGCCTCCCTGCACTCTCTGTGCGGGGCCAGGGCAGCTGGCCTCTGGCTTCCGGAGCTGGCTCCCTGCCTAGTCACTCCCAAGGCAATCCCTTCTCTGTTCATTCTCCAGCGGGTGAGAGCAGGAGGAGTCCCATCCTGCGACCCTCTGCCGGAGATGAGGGAGGCAGGTAGCAGAAGCCAAGACCTCAAAGGACAGACTTACAAGTTAGCACCAGGTAAAGGGCTTCAGACATAAGGGGTATGGGATAAGAGCGTTTTCACCTGGCCAAGGGAAGCCGGGATCCAGCTCTCCCTCCCCGTGGGTGTGTGGGAGCACTGGAGTCCGTTAAGGTGCCTTCCCCACCAAAGTCCACATTGGAAGTGGCAAGCTCCAGGGGACCCCCCAGACCCCCCAACTGGAAGTCCTTCTGTCTGTGCCTGATCGTGATCCAAGGTATGGGGGCACTGTAACAGCCTATCCAAGCAGATGGAGCCAGTTAAGTCCTCTTCTGCCTTCAACAATCATGGGTCTTTAGGGAGCATCTACTGTATGCTAAGTACAGGTATGTATGTACTTATATGAACACGGCTGGCAGGTCCCTGGCCCAAGGAAACCTAGTGTAGGATAGTGAATGAGATTAGAGAAGCTGAGGAGGGGCCCCTTTGTGCAGACTGCCCAGGCCGGGGCAGCCCTACCCCCTGCACAGCCCAGGGCAGCACCTTCTCTGCACGTCCCCAGAGAGCATGAGGGACTCTCGTGCATTTATTTGTTTTCATCCAACACCCCACCCAGGGCCTGATGGGAATGTGGACCCTGAATGCAGATATGTAGCTTTTGACCCAGTTCTGTCCCACCAGCTAAACTGCCCGGGCTCAGCAGAGCAAGGAACCAAGGAGCCTCAGGCTGAGATGCAGTGGTCGGGGGAAATGTAATCTAGGCGGACTGACCGGATCGGGGAGGATGCTGTGAAATAAACAAGAGTGGTCGCTGCAAGTGTTCCCATGGCTACAGTGTCACTCTTCAAGTTCCATGGGAGCACCAGGCAGTGCCAGGGAAAGGTACTAATTAATGAAAGGTAAAAAAAAGTGACGTTTGTGTAATCCTAGTACTTGGGAAGCTGAGACCTGAGGATACAGGTTCGTGGCCAGCTTCAACTACTTAGTGAGGCCCTCCACAACTTAGTGAGACCCTGCTTCAAAATAAAGACTAAAAATAGGGCTGGGAGGTATAGCTCGGAGATAGAATGCCCCTGGGTTTAATCTCCAGTACCACAAAAAAAAAAAAAGAAAAAAAAAATCAGGCTGGAGATGTAGCTAAAAGGTAGAATGCCTCTGGGTTTGATCCCCAGTACCACACACACACACACACACACACACACACACACACAAAACCAAAAACAAATAAATAAGTGACATGTGTCTCTTATGTTGGTGATACTTTGTCCCTGGTCTTTGATAAAATTATTCATGGCACCCCCACCAAAGTTATTGGAAGAAGATGCGTAGAATCTTAACCGGCCGCCATGTTCACGCAATCAAATGTGCCCTGATGCACTTTTAAATTTTTCTTCTTTACCCATCCTCACTGTGTTACTTTAGGCACTTCCCATTTCTCGCTTGGCCTACTCCGGAAACTTCCTAAACTGTTCTCTCTCCCCCAGTCCATTTTCTGCACTCTGAAAATAGACCTTTCAAAATGGCAAAGCTGCTTGTGACATTTTATTGCCTAAAATTTTTCAGTGATCTGCAGGGAAGAGGCTGGCCCTTAATGAACCAGCGCCTTCTCAGTCTGAGCCGTGCGTGTCCCTGCCGTTCTCTGCGCTCTGACCAGGTGACATTCCTGAAGATTCCTCCAGAGCCTTCCTGCCCATTTCTAGTCTTCATTTGTGGGTGATGCTTCATTTGACATTCCTCTCCCCTCCACACCCCCAGGCCCCCGGGTTCCAGTAGGACTTCTCCCAAAAGCCTTGCTAAAGTTCGCCTAGACATGCTTATTTCCCAGCTTGTCTTCCCACTAAATAAGGAATCCTTCAAAGGCATGTGATAGGTGCTCAATAAATGGGAATTAAAGGAGAGAGAATAAATAGGTGACTAATCAGGGATCCAATCCTAGCCTCTTGCTTTTGAATGGAGTCAGAACGCTCAGCAAAGTGGGAAATGATATCGGGCTTGGAAACCCTAACTAGTGTGCGGTTACTACCTTCCCCTGCCCCCCATAAAACCCTGTATGAATCCTGTTGGACCTCAGAATGAGGGGTCACTGAGGTGGACCCTGGCCTTGGCCATCCTTAAGATCAATCCAAATGGGGACTCTTAACCTGTTCCTCACTACTCCCAACAGAAACCTGGAACTCAACTTGGGTTTGAAGGGGCCTTTGAGTTTGGATAAATTCTCAAACACTGGTCAGAGCTGGCTCAGTTTGGTTCTTTGCCTCGCAAAGGAGAAGGGTGCTTTCAATTTTTCTCTGGAGAAAACAAACAATTGTAAGGACACAGCCCACTGGAAATGGGAACTGGGAAATCCCCAGGCACCCGGGTTCTCCCGTCTCTTCTTTCTGTCTCTCAGCAGAGTTCCACCCCACATCTACTTTTCCTTCCTTGTCCCTCCACCATGCATGTCGCCATCATGGCATTCTTGGTAGCTACTTCCTTGGGGCCTGGACACTCCCTCTTGTTCTCTGAGTTCCCCTCTACTCCCCCAACTACTGACTGACCCTTGGTTTTCCTAAGCTCAAGTTTGCAGGAGGGAAAACAAGACTGGCTGATTCATCTTTGTACATGGAATTTATGTCTGCACACTGGCTCAGCACCACGACTTCTTGGACCTCCTCTTTTCAATCTTGTCCTAAGGGGAGACCGGAAGGTGGGGTGCTGTCCAGAGCAAACTTGCTGATGGGCCCATTAGATACTTTCCACGAGAACATCAGCGCTCCAGGGAAGAAGAGCATATCCCAACCTGCGTCCTCGAGGAGGAACGCGTGTGTTGACTACATTCCTTTTCAGAGGTGCAGCAGAGACCTACACACATTAGGAGACCAGAGCTCACCCGACAGCAGAAGAGCAGAGCAAAGAGAGGAGGGAGTGTCCACGTCTAGGAAGGATGTTCCTGAATATCTTCAACTCAATCCTTCTGGTAGCTTTGCCGATTTGGTCCATTCACCAATTGTCAATACTGGTTAATATAGAGATATGGAATGACTCTGCCTTATGTCAACTGTATCTGTTATCTATAGTTTTATGAGTGACACCAACCACAAAGGATTAAAAACCTAACTGTGAGTTTGAGGACTCCATGAAGAAAATGTTTAAAAGTTGGAGCACGTATTACCATGTGTATCATGTTCTCTGTCATCACACTCAGGGGGCACTTTGAGAAATTATCAAGTGTTATGGTCTGGATCAGGAAATCCCCCGAAGGTGAGTTGTTGAAGGCTGTGTCACTGAAGAGGGACATTTGGGACGAGGTCCCCCTCCAGGGAAGGGACATTGGGACATTGTAGTTTGTATCAGGAACATCCCCCGAGGTGATGTGTTGAAGGCTGGTCCCTGACACAGTAATAGCCGGAGAGGGGGCATTAGGGACAGTATGAATTGGGTCAGGAATGTCCCCGGGGCGGTGTGCTTAAGGCTGGTCCCTGATGCAGTAACGGCCAGAGGCAGGGCATCTGGGATGTGATTGGATCATGACAGCTCATAGCTCGACGGCATGATCGGGAGGTGTAGAAACTGTTGGAGGAAGGAAATTACTGCGGGATTCCCTGAAAGGCACATCTTGTACATGGCCCCTCCTCTTCCTCTCTCTCTTCCTGGACACCATGATGTGAGCTCCCCTCCTCTGCCACACCCTCCGCCATACTGTGCTGCCTCACCTCAGGCCAAAGCCCTGGAGCCAGCCAACCATGGACTGATCCCCTGAACCCTGAGCCAAAATAAACCTTTCCTCCTGTAAGGTGTTTTTCCTCGGGTGTTTTGTCACAGCATGGAAAGCTGACAAACACAAATTCCCCGCAGGCTTCCATCTCTCATCCTTTCTGAGATGTGCCTCCAACCAGGCTAGTTCCCTGGTGTGACATATTTGGCCCAAGTATGGCACTGATCAGCATTTTTCCCAGCTTGTGTGTGAAGAGACCTAACTAACCGTGATGCCCACTCCCTTCAGGCAAGCTTCCCCTCCAGTGCACAAGCACCCTAGGTTGACGTGGCATGGGGGCATACTTTATAAACGGATTTGTTGAGACAAGCAGAGTTGTCTGTGTTATCAATTTAAGGCCTCCTGGGGAAGCTAAGGAATTGGAAGACTTTTAGAAAGGGAGAGATATGCTTTGCAATACAAGGAATCACAGGTCTAGGGACCTGACCTCCTGAACTTGGCATAGCACTCTCTCCTGTTTGGTGACCCTGAGTCACAAAATTTCATAAGATACCTCTATTAAGAGGTGCCTCCACCAGTATTTTCTATTTTATTCTACTCTCTTTTAATGCAGATTGATACGAGGGAAAGAACTAGTTATTTTTGCAATAGAAGTCTCTTTGCTTATTACCTTAGATTGCTGGTTGTCTCTGGTTATTTTTGTGTTCGCTACTAAGTAGTTGTCTTTTGGTTTCCTGTTGGACTCCACATTCCACATTCCACTTATTACTTCACATCGTACATGGTCTTCTTTTAATGGATAGGCTGAGCCCTAATTCATAAGGGACTTCATTTAGTCAACTTCTCAGCAAAAGAAGCTCTTTAAAAAAAAAAAGATGTAGGTTGCCGGGCATGCTGGCATATGCCTGTAATCCCAATACTTGAGGGGCTGAGACAGGAGGATCACAGATTCAAGGTCAGCCTCAGCCACTTAGCAAGACCCTGTTTCAAAATGAAAATGACTTGGGGTGTAGCTTGAAGGTAGACTTCTCCTGGGTACCACAAAAGCAACAACAACAACAATAGCAGCAACCCTGCTTCAAAATGAAAAGGACTGGGGGTATAGCTTGAAGGTAGAATGCTCCTGGATACCACAAAAACAACAAGAGCAACCACAAAAAGACATAACTGCTACGCGTGCCCATGGCTTGATGAAATGCGCTTCCCTCGTGGATTTCGGCATGGAGCTACAACATGTAAGATGCCATCCTCGCTTTTCTGGTCACTGTTGCCCCTTTACAGCCTTTCTCCTTTCTGAAGTGGCCATCTGTGGGGCAGGGCTTGGGGGTCCCCATGGGTGCTAGCCTGCGGTGCCCTTGGTGCTAATGACCCACGAAGGAGAGAAAGGAGGAGGTGCCAGGGTAAAGGCTAAAACAGGGATGGGGCGGGGTGGAGCCCCGAGTTCTCACAGAGCCCCTTCTTCCCACCCTTCACCTTGGCAGCAAGCAAGAGGGTTTCTCTGGCACAGCTGCAAAACATCTGGCTGCGTGATTCTTGCCCTCATTTCCCCTCCGCTGATTTTACTTCCATTTTCCCAGGGCAGCTAGCCTAAGTGTTGAGGGACATGGTTGAGGTCTGTGCTGACGTCTGTCTCAGCTGCGCGTCAACTGTGACCATGTGACGCTGCCAGGGTCTTGGAGGAAGCCTCCGTTACAAGTCTGTCTGAATCTCCTCCCCGATCAGGCCCTGCCTGACACGAGTGGCCTGGCTCTGACCTCTCTGTGCAGCACAGGAGAGGCTCTGTCTTGTCTCTAGACCTCAGCCAGGTGGCACTCATGTTCCCAAGGGTCTTCTTCGGTTCTTCTGTCATTTCTGCGTGCTGAGCCCCGGGGATGTGAGAGGAAGGAGACTTGTCCTTCATGAGCTCTGGATCCGGTGAATCCAGAGACCAGTGGAGCCCTTGACGCGTCCTCCCTAGGTTGTGTGTTCCTCGGTCCACATTAGTCCTTTCATTTGATCCTGACCACGTTCTCCAAGTTGTTCTACCGTTGTGTCCACTTCACAGCTGGGACCTCGCCTCGTGGTTCTCACATAGCCAGCCGGTGCAAGGACCCGGGATGGCTGACAAGAAATGACTCTGACTTCAAAGTTCACTCATGCAACTAATGCAAAGCACTTTATCTCCCCTCTGCCTGCCAAGGCTGAACTCATGATGGGGCCAGGAGGCCAGGCAGAGAGGTGCTGTCCACTGCAGTCACTCTGCAGGGGACATCGAGAGTGATGGGGAACACTGAGGCAAGGGGCCACAGAGAAGAGGTGGCTTGAACTGGGTATTGAAGGATGAGTAGGAGCTTACCAAAGGGAAGGGGCTGGGATTGTGGTTGGTGCCAGAGCCCTTCGTGGGAAGTCCTGGTTTCTTGGACTCCCCTTTGTGAAATGCTTTTGCTTGCTGACTTCCCAGAGATAATGCTAAGTGTTTTAGATTTCCGTTGCTTTTATGTATCTCTGGTTTTAAGTGGCCCATTTGAATGGCATTTATACTTTCACATATACGAACTCCCAAAGCCAAACCAGATGCATTTTGCAAAGTTGGGCAACAGAGATTGTATTGATTGATCCTTGGAAATTTTCTGTTTGTATCTGTTTATTGATTGATTTTGCATTGTAAACAAAGCATGAGAATATAAAGGTTTTAGGCTATTTCACATAAGAAGTCCTCCTGTGTTGAACATGAAAACCTTTCCCAACAGTAGTCCCATTGTTAAACACCTCGCTGCAGTCCAGAGGACGTGTAGCTGAGCGGACCTTCTGTGACAGGAGCCGGGAGCGAACACCCTGTCCAGAAGGGGTCCCCAGAGGACTTCCCTGGGACATCTTTCCCAAAATGCCACCAAACCCAACGTGGCAGTGAGAATATCTGAGCCACCCCAAGACACTTGTCCCCAAACAATAATGCAAGAGTTCACTTCATAGCTGGCGACAAACTGGTATTGAGCCAACAGTGGACAGTCCCAGAAACTTCAGTGGGAGCCATTAAAAATCATAAACAAGGCATCTGACGCTCCATGACCACCAAGGGTGTCTGGTGGCATGGGGGTCATGGTTGGCCACGTGCAGACTTGCCTGGGTGCCCGCATGCCCTGGCTCCACCCATGTGTTCACAGGTGTGAGGCTGAGCAGAGGTGGATGGGCAAAGCAAACAACATGAATGAAAGGATGCTCCTGTGACGGACACATGAGCATCTTGAAATGAGGTTTTCATAATACCGATTGTATTGTAGTCGGTCCTCTCTCACGGCTGGACAGAGCTTGGCCTCCGAAAGCTGGGCTCTGGACATGCGAGTGGCTGTGTTCCAAAACCCTTTGCATGATGCCACGTTTTAGAAAATTGATTATCAACCTTGGAATACCTACCTGGACTCACAGCATAGGATTTTGGAACCGGCAGATGAGTTAGGGAACACCCAATTTGAAGCCTGTGGCGTTAGTATGAAAAGGAAGAGCAGAGTGGTGGACTTGGATATGGGATGCCCGTCGGCCCTTGATCAGACCATTGTCTGTGTGACCCAGGGTAGATCACTCAGTCCTTCTGAGCCCCGGGCAATCTCCTCATCTGTAAATAAAGAATTAACACGGATCCGGGCGTGGTGGCGCATGCTTGTAATCCCAGCATTCGGGAGGCTGAGACCGGAGGATCCGGGTTCGCGGCCAGCCTCAGCTACCTAGTGAGGCACTCTGCAACTTAGTGAGACCCGGTTTCGAAATAAAGAATAAAAAAAAATAGGCCTGGGGGTGTAGCTAGGAGGTAGAATGCCCCTGGGTTCAATCCTCAGTACCGCAAAAAAAAAAAGAATTAACACAGCCCGTCCTGGATTGCTGTGAGGGTTAGGAAGACAGGACAAGGGACGGTGTCCCACTTCAGAGGACCCTCCAGACATTCTATTTCTACTTCTTCTACTCTTGTTTACAGATGAGGAAACTGGGATTTGGAGAAGTGGAGTTTACAGCAGGGGACCAGCCCCTCCGTTCCTCTTTCCTTTCCTTTCTTTCATGCTCCTTCCTTCTTTCTTTCCTTTTCTTTTTCCTTTCATAGCCTATTCCCTTTCCTCTCTCCACCATCAACACACGTTACATCATGTTTGCTGGGTAACTTTGGCATTTTTGCAAAATCACATATTTCATATGAGTGTTCAGTTTTATTTATTAAACGATTTGAGTCGACGTCCCGGGCAGGCAGCTGGACACCTTGACTCAGGCGAGCCCGAAGCGACCCTGGTCCCCAGCGGGAGGGACAGCATCAGCTGCACACCGTGACTGACATTGCCTGTCTCTTAAAGGTTCCAGATCAGCAAGGGCAGAGTCTTTTGAGGGAAAGGAAAGGGGAAAACTCTTCATATGTGGCATATCATAGAATCCCTTGGAGGCCTCAAGACATCAGATTATTATTTATTTATTTACTTATTTATTTATCCAAACAAACATTTTTGAGCACTTACTCTAAGTGGTAGGTGGTATGGATTTGACAAACTGTTTGCATGCTTTCAGTGTTTCTTGAATCCGTGTCAGTATTTCCTGAATTTGTAGACAATTGCTCTTCCTGGGTGCTGAACCCATTCTATGAAACACGGGGCGTTTGGAGAGGATGCTGTTGGGTCCACTCTGAACCACGGGTTGGAGGTCCCTCAGTCCAGTCGAAGCCCGAGGTAGACACCAGCCACCTGCTGACACCCCTGTGGGCTGGGACTCCTTCACCCGTGTTCATTCCTGAGAGGCTGAGAGGCGTGTCTGTTCATGTTTCAGTCCACTTTTGCGTCACGGTGACGAAACTGCCTGACAATAGGGAGAAAGGTTTATCTGGCTCATGGTCTCAGCGGTTCAGTCATGGTTGATCAGCTCCAAGGTGGAGACTGTGAAGGCAAGGTGTGGCTGGGAAAAGCTGCTCTCAATTCGTGGCAGCTGGAAGCAGGGAAAACAAGAGGAGGGGCACAGGGACAGACATAGTCCTTCAGACTGTCACCCACGGGCCTCTCACCCACTCTTGGCTGCTTTCCATTTCCTTTCCTGGACCTCTTCCTTTGTCTCCCCAGACCTTCTCCCACCTGGGCTGCCATTGTTCCTCACCAGTGAGTAGAGACGGAGAACTTCCCAGGGCTACCAGCACTTAGGTAATGGGCTCTCAAGGCAAAATCAAAACCAGACTGTACCCACTCCGTGTGCAAAGGGCTAGCACTTCTTTTTTTTTTTTTTCTTTTGCGGTACTGGGGATTGAACTCAGGGGCATTCTACCTCCGAGCTACACCCCCAGCCCTATTTTTTATTCTTGATTTTGAAACTGAGTCTCACTAAGTTGCGGAGTGCCTCACTAGGTAGCTGAGGCTGGCCCTGAACCCGGATCCTCTGGTCTCAGCCTCCCGAATGCTGGGATTACAAGCGTGTGCCACCACACCCAGCGGGTTAGCACTTCTGGACAGGACATAAGTGGCAACAGTGGGCACGGGGTGGTCGGTGCCCAGAAAGCTGGTCATGAGTTTGAGGCACAATTCCCTGCTCCTGGGTAATTTTCAGTGTTTGTGAAATATATATAAATGCACTATTTTTATTTTCAACTTGTTTCTTTGGACCCTGGCATGACTCTCGAGGTGACCATACCTTGCTGCCCTTTTATTTTCAGGGACTTGTTAGTGGGAAGTAGCTTCCCTTGCAAACGGTGCATGCTAAAAACTTCAAACTCTTCTCAGATCACACACTCAGGACATTCCGATCTCTTCCTCACCGCAGTAAATCAGTTGGCATGCCTGCTACTCACGGGGGTTTTGCTGTCTGCACAAAATAGGTGCTCCATAAATTCTTGCTGATGAAGCGATGCTCGAAGCTGAGCTCCTGCAGCTTATGGGCTGCTCGGGCAGGTGAGTGGGAATCATCCGAGAACTGGGAAATTGCTTCGAACAGCAGCGGGACCCAGCTCTGCACGTTTACAAACCAACCCGATCAACTGGGCCTGTGCCAGCAGCCCTGGTTGGACACATCTGCAGGGGCACGGGGATAGAGGCTGCAGTGGCCAGCCCAAGTGGGGAGGCCAGGGTCCAGGTGCACCTGCACAGGACTGACGAGGGGGAGGGAGGGAGAGAGAGAGAGAGAGGGAGAGGGAGAGGGAGAGGGAGAGGGAGAGTCAGAGAGAGGGGGGGTAGAGAGAGAGACAGAGAGACAGAGAGAGAGAGAGACAGAGTCAGAGAGAGAGAGAGGTAAAGAGAGAGAGATAAAGAGAGAGTCAGAGAGAGATTTTGTGTGTGTGTGTGTGTGTGTGTGTGTGTGTGTGTGTAGGGAAGGCTAGAGTTTTCTTCTACCAACCAGATGTGAATGCCAACCCTGCAACTCACTACTGACGACAGGAGTTTGGAAGCATCCCTTAATCTTTCAAGCCTCAGTTTCCCCCCAAGTGAAACGGAGCTGTAATGAGTATCGTGGGCTCTTGGGTCTCCCAGATACTCACACCTGCAGCTCCAACCCCACGACCGCAGAACGTGGCTGTATTTGGAGACAGGGTGTCTACAGAGGAAATCAAGTTAAGATGAGGTCATCGGGTGGGCCCTAGTCCCCTCTGTCCTTAGAAGAAGAGGGGGTCCGGACAGAAGCACAGGGGGCAACCGGGACACAGGAGAAGGTGTCATCGTTCAGCCAAGGAGAGGGGGGCGCCAACGTCTCGATTGCAGTTCTAACCTCCAGAACTGTGAGAAAGTGAGCTTGTCCTGTTGAAGCTTCCCCATCTTTGGGACTTTGTCATGGCAGTCCAAGGTGACATATACGAGCATGAAGACTTCAGGATGAATTAGAGTAATAAGTATAAAGAGCTCAGCGTCCTTCTGGGGTACAGGCTAAATGAATACACTTATTGTTTTCGTTTGATTTGATTTAGTATTAGAATTGAGCCCAGGGGCGCTCTACCCCCAAGCTATACTCCAAGACGTATTTATTTTTAATTTTGAAACAGGGTCTCGCTAAGTTGTTGCAGGTCTGGCTAAGTTGTTGCTGAGGCTGTCCTGGAACCTGTGATCCTCCTGTCTCCGCCTCCTAAGTACTGGGATTACAGGTGTGCACCACTGCACCAGGAGGATACTTTTAATACTTTAGGTTCTGCTACTCAGATGCGTCGGGCTGTGTCATACAGTGCTTTAGGGCTTGGACTGCTGAAGTCCAAGTTTTCGTTTGGCTGCTTACTGTAGTGACCTTGGGTATTACAGCAAATTCTCTGAAATCCACCTCCTCGTTTGTAAATGGAGGGGGCGGGGAGGAACAGCAGCTGCTTCCTAAAGTCGCTGGGGTGGGAGGAGAGATGCTGGGGTAGAGCTTTTGACACGCTGGCAGATGGTCCTCGCTGCAGAATCGTCTCTGAGGGAGGAAGCGCCCACTGCCCTCCGCCAGCATACAGAGGTCAGCTCCGCACTCCTGGGCTCCTCCTCCGAGCAGGGCCTGGGCAATCGGCAGCTCTGCTCCTTGCTGCTGCACTCCCACCCCACTAGGTCCACTCTAAACTCTTGAGCTGTATTCTCTACCGTCTTTCTTCAGTTCTGGAAAACCATACCGTTTATATATGCTGTTTTCCAGAAATTCATCCATGCATCCCTTCCTCTTCCTGTGGTCTACACAAACTTGGGGAGTACTGTGTCTTCCCTCTGACTTGGGGAGTACTGAGTCCTCCCTCTGACTTGGGGAGTACTGTGTCTTCCCTCTGACTTGGGGAGTACTGTGTCTTCCCTCTGACTTGGGGAGTACTGGGTCTTCCCTCTGACTTGGGGAGTACTGTGTCCTCCCTCTGACTGTGGACTGTCAGCTGATGTACTGATCACTCAGGTGAGAACCAGTGCTGACCTGGAAAGAGAGCGTGTTCTCTGCATTTCTAGAAATACGCACACACCTTGAGCTTGAGGGGAAGAGCGTCAGTGTGATGTTTGTCCTCCAGGGGGACGCTGATTGATTTTAAAACGTGAGTAAAAGTCCTTTCCTATTGCGTGCAGGCAAGAACACTTGTTATGACATCTGCCTCTTAACAGAGTTGAACGGCACAGCCCAGCTAGTGGTCTACAGGGTCGATGCTGGGCACAGACCCCCAGAACCCATCCACCTTTATGATGAGCCCTTGTACTTGATTAGCAACTCGCATTCCTCCTTCCCAGCCCCGTCTACACTAGGAAGGGCAATTCCAGTTGCCAATCAACAAGTGTGGGGGGCCTGGGGCAGGGCGGGGCCAGACCAGCTTCCCTGGGATGTGAGGCCCGGAGGACACCCCTTTGAAGTGTCCTGTGTAATCTTACAAAAGTCAGCAGATTGTCTGCTCCATCCATATTCATGGTACATGCAAAATATTTTACGTTCTTCACTGAGAAGTAAAGTGGAAAGCGCCTGAGGGGTTTCATGTATCTGCCACTGTGCATAGCTGAGCACCCCGGGGCTACCACCGCTGGGTTGAGATGGAGGTCCCGGGGAACATGGAGGGCAGGGTCTCGGCTCCCTTTGCATCTGTGCCTGTCCAGGCTATGGTCTCAGGTCTAGCCCTCCCTGGGCTGGCACGGAGTCCAGTCTGAGTTGTCAACAGGTGGAGGCTCAGGGTTCAAGCCACCCAGGGGTTTCGAGTTGAAGAGGAGCCTCCTGGGACACAGCCCTATTGTAGGCAGGGCTGCTCCTCTCACCTGTGCCCCAGGCCCTCCAGGTACACCTGGGTTTCAGGTGTGTCAGGAGAGAGCCATGGCTCACCTCGCTACCTGGCCCTCCTCTCTGGTCCCCTTTACTGCTGGGCCTCCATGACATGTTTGCTTGGGGACGTCTTGCCATGTGGCTTCTAGGGCCCAGAGACATGCCCGAGGTAGCGCCAGGCTTGGTCCATATTTGAGATTGTGACTACACAAAGACCCTGAGTCTGCCCACCCCGATTGGCCTGGCACCCACCCAGCAGCCAACATGGGGGACCACTCGGCTGCCAGGCCCCGGAGGTGTTAACAGGAATGCAGACCAAGGCTGTAGCTACCCTGGAAGTCCTGCAGGGAGGTCCAACCCAAAGCAGACAGAGCAGAACACCAGCCCTCCCCGTGTGCTGGGAGTTCAACATGGGGCTTTCTTTTCCTCTACTCTTGGCCAAACCCTGCAAGCTGCCAGCTGTCTGCACAGCCCCTGGAGTCTATACCCAGTGAGCACGCAGCGCAGCAGGTCTACACAGGCTGCGGTGGAGGTGGCCAGCCACTCTGCCACGGTCCACTCCAAAGGACACGGTGCCTTGGGCTTTGCCGGGTGGTTTGTTTGTGGAGAATGACCCGGATGTACTGGGCAGGAACTCAACCACCAGAAGTCTTCTTTTAAATACCAGTTAAAGGGAAACACCTCTATTTTGCCTGTTCTTCATAAGAAACCGCACCTCGCCCTGTGGAGGTACAAAACCCAGCACTCGGCTCTGAATTATGGAGAGTAATTGTTATCCACCAGTATGGAGAGCTGGGCCAAGTTCTCCCTGTCTGTGAATGTCTGTTGCCCAGGAGCGGGTAGGGTAGACAGAGAGGTTCTAGATCAGGACCTAGCAGAGGCGGGGGCACACACACACCTGCAGGAAGGCCTCTGGCACCTCGTCTTGTTGGAGCTTCTAGAGGGCCAGAAGACATCCTTCCTGCAAACCACTGGCTACTCTCTTCCCTTAGGGACCTGCATGCGCTTTTCTCCTCTGCCTGCTGATGGGGTTGCTCAGGTGTAGGAAGCAGAGGCCACAGGGGACCGACGGGCAGGTGCGCCCTCCTCAGTACAAGATGGAGACCAGGGGCATCAGGCAGGTGCGCACACAGGACAGGGGTCGGCTCCCTCCTGCAGCTCCGGGAGCATCGGGAGCCAGTATGCCCCCTAAGGTCATCGCACAGGCTGCTCCTCTTTGCATTCTTTTCTCTTTTATCCAACAGACACCCTGAGATCGGGTTGACCCTCTTAGAGAAATACAGATTCTTTGACTCTAAGGATGGAACCTAAGTTTCCTGAATTGTAAGGGAAATAAAGGCCACGAACAGCTCCTGCAGAACCTCTGGGCAAACAGAAGGGATGCTTTGCTCTGGGGAGACCCACCATCCCTCCTGAACTGCACCAGGCCCTCTGCTGCAGGGAGAAACACAGACCCTCCCTCCCTCCCCGCTGCTCTGCCCGCCTAGGTGTGATCGGCGGTCCCGCCACCTGCGTGCGGTGCGCGTGGAGCTCGGGCGTGGGCGCGTCCCCTCGCCCCCGGCGTCCCCTCGCCCTCGCCGCCCCGCGCGCCCCCGCCCCAGCCCGCCCGAGCCGAGCGCCGCCCGAGCATGCGCCGTGCGCGGCCGGGAGCGGGCGGCAGCGCACCCCGGGCCCTGCCTGCACCCAGCCAGCCGCCGGTGCCGGTTGCTAAGCAGTTATTGTTTCTGTGGCGATTGCAGAGGCTGTTGCTAATTGGAGAAGCCCCGCCGAGCAGCAGCACCTCCCTCCCCGCCGTCCCTCTCTCGGCTCTGTGCACCGAGAGAGAGCAAACTAGGCTGGTCTCCCGTCTGTCTCCTCCCCCACCCGCCCGAAATACCCGGCGAAGTATGGATTAGAACCGCGCTCCTCCTCCTGGCCTCCCTACCTTGCGCCGACTCTGGTGGCTCCAAACTCTCCGCCAGACCCCACCTGGCCCGGGTGGCGAGCACCCCGGACAGACCATGACCACCGCCAAGGAGCCCAGCGCCCCGGCGAAGTCCCAGCAGCAGCAGGAGCAGGTAGCTTGTGTGTGTGTGTGTGTGTGTGTGTGTGTGTGTGTGTTGGGTTCCATCGTGCATGCCTCCTTGGTGCGTGTCCGTGTCTGCAGCCCCCCCCCCCCGGGGGCCCCCAGGCTGCTGTGAGAGAGTGCTGCGGGGGGTCGGCCCTGCCCTCCACCCCGCTTCTATTTTTAAAGGATGCCCTGGTGTTCTATCAGTAATGGCCAGGCACCCGGCGCCTCCTCCGGCAAGGTAAAGTTGAGGAAAGCACACCTCTGGACAAAGGCCTGGCGCTCCAGAGCTGCCTCCTTTCACCTGTGTTAGTTGCGAAGCTTCGCAACTACTTTGTAATTTGGGGGAAGAAGGCCATACCCCTTCCCCTCCCCGCCCCCAACACACAGGTTTTATTCTGACCCTTCAAGAGGACTTTGCTGGGTTCTAAGACGTGTCATAAGAAAAGGAGATTTGTGTCCAGGTCCTTGCTCTCCACCTCGCCTGTCCTTCTCTCTTTCTCTCAAGTATTTCTGGAAGGTATGAACAGATTGGGCAGAGGGCAGCCAGCCGGCCCTGCAATTGGGTGGGCAGCAAGCCCCCCCCATCCACCCAGCTTCCCTCACAAGTAGCAGGTTGCAAAGCCTGGCTGAGGGCATCAGGTCGCCCCGGGGTCCAGCACGCACGGGTGGCCTCCCTGCCTCTGGGGAGGCCCACCCTCTGCAGAGTCTGGGTGTCTTAGGGGACTGAAGGTGAATGGCCAGATGGGGCTTCAACACTCCGGTAGGTAGAGTAATTCCCTTCTTAGAGGATCCGAAGGGTTCTTGCCTGTTAATCGCCGCTCAGTTCACCTCAGACAGATCATTAAAATAGATCCTGGGAGACACCACTAGATTTGCAAAGCAGTTTGCTGGGGCTTGGTAAATCAACAGCATAGCTGATTTCTCCAGCATGGTTTAGGGGTGTCCTTAGGTTGCTTCTGCTGGGATGAGAGCAATGAAATGAGACCTCTCTAGAGTTCTGGAAAGCGCAGGACTGCTTCGGGTACGACGTGTGACGGAATCCCACTACCAACTCTTTAGAGGACACACAGAGACAACTTTGGACCGGAGTTTAATGTGCGCTCCACTTGGGGGTCATTCACCCAGAGCTCATTCTTCAATAAAAGAAGGACCGTCTTATTGTGCCATCATCATCCATAGAGCTTACGTACAATTTTATTCTGGGAGGAAGATTTTGTAAATGTGGAAATCTAAAAAATTCAGTGTGAGGGTTTGCGTAAGGGTTAATGCTCAGTAGAGTCTGACAGGTACAGAACAGACAAACCGAGCCCTTCTCCCTTCCAACATTCTACAGAATATTTTCTAAAGACTTCTACCTTAAACCAGCATATGATAACTAACCCAGTCTTCTTGTATTATAGTTCTCTTCCCCCGATGGGTACAAAATACAAGTTGGTTGGGCTGATGGCTTGAACTGGGACTCAGGTAGCATTTCTGACCCTGGGGCAGAGGTAACAGTTATAAAAAGAACACACCGCTGCCCTAGGTCTAAACCCAGGGATCAGAAGCCCAAGGCACAGCCTGTGTTATGTAAAAGAAGTTCCCCGGTTTCTGTACAGTTCTCTGGTCTTCCTGGCAGCTTAGCAAGCAGGCGTGTGGGCAATGGTTAATCTGGGTATGGGTTTTGGAGCATGTGGGAGCCCTGGGCTTGGTGTTATCCCTTTTAATCATCCAAACATCCCCTGTCCTTGAACCTGCTTCTACTGTGGAAGATGTAAATTGGTAGAGACTAAAGTCCAGAGGCCACCATGGCTCCAGAAGCAAGTGGGACCTCTGGGGGAGGAGGCTGTCTTTGTCACATGTAGTTGGGAGTCCTGGTGTCTGCTTGACCCTGAGGAATCCACAGAGCTCATCAGATGAAGTCAAGTCTGTCCGTAAGGAGAGATCAGCAGTGGGGTAGGAGGAGAGAAGCAAAGTGGGTGGAGTTCAAAGGTCTGACGAGAACACATGCATGCACACACACACACACACCCATGCACATGCATGCTCATGCACACGTGCATATGCACACACTCATGCATGTACACACACACACCCATGCTCATGTGGCACATGTGCTGCTTTCTAGGACCTTGGCTGGCATCTTAACCACCCCTCCCACACAAAGATTGTTTCTTCCTCCTCCATTACATATAATGTGATGAAGGCATCTCAGCTGTTCTGTGCCCTCTCCAAGACCTTACAGTTCCCGATTTCATTGCTTTTTTTTTTTTTTTCCTTTGTGGCTAATGGAACTTTGGGGACAGCCCCGTGCCCAGGCTGATGAGAATTCACAGTCATCATGAGAGAAGGATGTTCCATTTGTTTTAAGGGAACAAGAGGCTTCTCGCCTTGGGGCTTGGCTTGGGGTTTAAATGCGGGCCATTTTAGTGGATTGACCAATTCAGCCGCCAGCTCCAGGTCACCAAGCATTGTCTCTTAGGGAACTCAGGGGCACCTTGCACTCTCCTACGCAGAGGTATTAATCCGAGGATTTGGACTTAATGTAGCCCAAACCTATTTCCAACACTCTTTAGAAATGACTTGGCCACTGCAAAAGCCTCCCTGCTTTCTTCTTAGCCAGGAGCAGCAGCAGCAGGGGGTGTGACTCTCATCCACCTGCCTGGTCCCTGGGAGCCAGGCGTGTGGGTGGTAGGAAGAAATAACTTTTCTATGCTGAGGATTAGTACGGATTCATGGGAAAAAAAATAGGAAAAGATATAAAACCAATTGTCTTGGTTTTATATGGGTTGGCCTGTGAATTAGAGGTCACTGTATTTTTTTCCAATTTGCTAAAAAGTTTACTAAAAATAGATGAATGCATAGAAAGAGGTATTTGCAGGTTTCCTTCCTTTTTTTTTTTTTTTTTTTTTTAAGAGGATACCATGTGAACCTACTGGAATAAGGAGAACAGAATGTTCTAGAAGAGAATTTCTCTTTCTTTTTGGAGATGCAAACCTTTACATTTAGATGAAGTGATATCAGCATGGGAATGTTTGGGAACTGTGTCTCTTTTAATTTGACTGAAATGACTTCCCCCTGTGGCTTGGAAGCCAATCAGTGGAGGCCTGAGGCTCCTTAGTAAAGGACTCCAAGTTCCTATGCCTGGCCTCCCAGCCCAGAGCGGAGTCTAGTGGAGGAACCAGAAAATGCAGAGGGTAGTTTGGTTTGAGTTTAGTGTAGTCCACAAAAAACTAAACCCTTCCTTAGAAAACCAAATTCAGGGATTTTACCACTCAAAATAAAAAGCCCCCATTTATTTTAACATATGCGGCCCCATTTCAAATGATTTAAAATTGGAAGGCAGTGATCAGTAATGCTATTCAGTAAGGGAAGACAGAGGAATTAATTCCGGGTTTTTCCAATAAGCCGTAAAACACGTTGGCTCAACTATTGAGCAGGGATGGGTTTTTAGTGGAATATCCTGTATAGGTATATGCAGGCAGCTCTCATGTGTCACAAAATCAGAGTTTAAAGAGACCTCCCAGGTGTTTTCTGTGTTTTCTTCACCCTCCTGTCCTCAGGTATCTCTCAGTAGGTGAGAGCATGCCTTTCCTTAAAAGATGGCCAAGCCAGGCGTGGTGGCTCACACTTGTAAGCCCAGTACTTGGGAGGCTGAGACCGGAGGATCTGGGATCTCGGCCAGCCTCAGCTGCTTAGTGAGGCACTCTGCAACTTAGTGAGACCTTGTTTCAAAATAAAGAATAAAATAGAGCTGGAGATGTAGCTCGGAGGTAGAATGCCCCTGGGTTCCATCCCCGGTGCCAAAAAAAAAAAAAAAAGATGGTCAAAAGGCCCCTTCTCCCATAGAAATATTTATATACTCTTTTGCTAACTTGGATCTTTTGCTGTTGATTAAGCTCAGTCAAACTTTAATTTCCTTATACCTGGAAATCAACTGTTAGGATCATTCCTTGTAGTATGACACATTTGTTGTTGTTGCTTCCCCATTTTCTGAAAACTGCAGGAACCCTTGGAGCTGTTGATGTGTCTAGTAATCTATTAAATTCTGAGCCCCAGGACCTTGCATTGACTGATAGGTTAAATTATTTGTCTGAACATTTTTAATGATATCATTGCAGAAGAATTTTTTGCAATGAATAGAATTTTATAAAGAATGCATTCATTGGAGTGGACATTTAAATGCACATAGCTTAGTATTCAGAGAGAGGTTAGATGACCCCGTAGGATGCATAGGTGATGAAGGATGAGGAGAGACCTCTGACATTCCTGCCCAGTGCTCCTTGCATTTGATCTCATTGCTTCTGGAAATAGCAAAGTTCAAAAAGGAAAGAGAGGATCTGACTTAGACCTTCATGAGAGTTACAATTTTTATGCAACCATCTTAAGGAAAAAGGCAGCGTGTCTATGTTTAAGGTAATGTGGTACGGGGGAGGGAAAGGTGAAGGAAACCTGGAGAAAAAAGATTCAATACTGAGAAGTAAAGACATGATAGATTGATAAGGCCCAATCTAGATTCAGAATGTCTCATTGGCAGCAGCAACGTTACTCATAGCTTAAATTCCATTCTGTGCATGATCTAAGTTATCTGAGATTCTCTGCATTAAAAGGAAGCTTGAGGGACTGCAGTCAAGAATGGGAACTCCAGGTTCTTGGGAGAGTTTCAGAGCCCACTAGGACTCATGAACTTCCAGAGCAAGGAGAAGGCAGGGTGTGATTTGGCTGCAAAGTGGGCGGAAGTGACAGGGATTTCAAGGGAGCACTCAGAAGTCGTGGACATTCTAGAAAGAGGATAGAACAGGACTCCATACCTGGGAGCACTGGAGGACGTCCTGGTGCAGAGGGACATAGGAGAGGACAGAGAGGGCTGGTGTCCTCAGAGGAGGGTTGCTTTGTATCATCACCAGAGAGGACAATGTGGTAATGAACCAGCCACTAGCTAGCAGGTCATAGTGAGCTAAGTTTTGGGGTCCTAGGTAATTCTCAGTATTCTGAGATCTATGTCACACCACCTATTAAACCAATACCTAAGTGTCACTTAATATCCTAAATGAAAGCCCAGACAAGTCATGGTGGGAGGAGGACAGAAGATACCCAGATTAGCAGTTGATACAGCCCAAACTCAAGACTGTGGAAAGCAGCTTACTTTTCTTTCTGAAAAATGTTCTGCGTATATTTAGTGTGTTTTGGTGTGTTATTCTGACATTCTGCGAGTTCAGTCCTGCTCTTTGTTTTCAACGCTGTCCTTGCCAAGGAAGGCTTAGCCAAGACCTTGGAATGCTACACAGGAAACTCAGGGACCTTGAAAGTTCCCCAATGGCTCTCACCCAAACTCTCAGTTTTGGTGACCTGCAACCAAAACTTCTCTAGCTTGGCATGACATGAAAGTGTTCAGTCACCCCGCTTTGCCTCCAGGGGGGATCATGGCACTATTCTCTTATGGAAATAAGTTGTTCCTGTGAGTGGCTCTGATGGGTCTGGCTTCGCAAGTAGATGCCATTCACCCTCTCTCGTTGATTTCAGGTTTCAGGCTTGACAGTCTGTAGTCTTACGCAGGGAAGTGGGTGGAAAGGAACCTCAATCCTGTGTGATTCTGCTTGTGGCTGACCTCCTCGGGTCTTCCTGACTCTGAGATATTGAGTCTCTTGAAGAGGGGAAACAAATCAAAAGGAAGTAGAGAGGTCCCGGCACCAACAGCCCAGGGAGAGGGTCAACACCGGAAGTTTACTTGTGGCCTGCCTTCTAGCTCCATTTTTTAAAAAATTATTTTAGTTGTATTTATTAATACAGTTGTATTTATTAACACAGGTGTATTTGTTAATACAATTATATTGTATTTATTAACACAGTTGTATTTACTAATACAATTGTATTAATTGTATTTTAATGCACTTTTATTGGTGCCTTGTAATTGTGCATGACAATGAGGTTCAGAGTGCTAGAAACGTCATACACATGGCCCTCGGTGAGCTTCCCTCCAGATTTCACCCCATACACATCCCCTCTCCCATACATACAGTATTGCGATTGGTGTGATAACTTCGTTTCTATACATAGTTGTTGATTTTTCAGAACTCCACCATCACGTCCCCTTCATCTCCACTGGTACCTGGAATGGGCCACCATCTGCTCAGATTTCACTCTTCCTGTCCATACTGTCACATGAGCTTGTCCACCTGAGCCTCGCTTAATGGCCAAGACGAATCCAGTCATTAAAAACCTGCAGAAGGTGGCGTTACACATTACTCTCCTGAGAGCAGTCATGGTTTTAACGTAGCCGCCGGTGATGAAACGGAATGGAATTAGTAATGATTGATATTATAGGTATAAATTTATGGTAGAGCTGATGAAAGAAAGGTATGTGGTCATAATCATTAATGAAAAATTAAGTCAGGGTCACTTGAGGACAGTCTTGGCACCGCCAAACTCGTGGACAGGTTGCCTGCACTCCTTAAGTACCTGTTTATTCCAAGTCTGGAGTCTGGGTTAGAGCTGGACTGTCACCAGGCCACTACCAAGCAACAGATCCTGTTGCTACTTTCTTCTTCCAAGTCCAGGAGGACTTTATGCTAATTAAGTTGCAATCTGGAATAATCCCTGGGTAGGAGAAGTTGCATGAACCCTGCCCGATGCTGAGTCAGAGCTGTGGGTTCATTGTGACCTCAGCATCTATTTTTGGAGGCGGTGGCTAGGATACCACAGGGTCCTGAAAGTGGTCTTCCACCAGTGGCTTCTCCAGGCACATCGCTGGTATGATTCAGCGTGGCTAATAGAATTTGAAATGACTGTTTATATATTATTCACTTACTAGTATCTGATCAATTTTTTAAGAGATTTAACTTCCCCTGCCAGAACTCAAGAAAAACTGCCTTCCCCAATCTGAACATCATGAGCATCTGAGCACCATCTCCAGTCGCTGAGTTTGGAAGCCTGAGAACACAGGCTTCTCCGACGTGTCTGTGTGGGGGCCTGTGCAGGTGGAGGTGGGAGTTGGACTGGAGAACTTTGGGCATAGCTCCTCTGATCTGAAGGGGGGGCTGTGGTAGAGGAGGGGATCGTTCAAAACTCTCTGAAAGGTCACAGTCTGCCTGCTGAAGTGCTCATGTGACTCCTCTTGAAGATAACGGGAATCCTTTCTTTTGAAAGGATTGATTGAACACTCTGAATAGGTTACCCACAGCAAGATGTAACATCACAACCAAAATCCCAACTCTCGCCCCATTTCTTTTCTCTTTTAGAAATTTATAGCCACAGAGATGGCCTTGAATGGAAGTGATGTATGTCTTAAATTTTGTCAGGGAATTTTCCTTTGAAGAGGTGATTTTTTTTTGTTCTTGTTAGAATATTTGAAGTTGTCATAGCAATCCCTCCGGGATTTCTAAAATTATGACACTGGCTATGTCAGTCAAATCTGGTCCTAGAACAGGAGAGGGATGGCAACATACTTTTTATTTTCATAGCCTGGCTGATGTTCCATCCACTTATGGGAGAGATGTTGGCTCCAAGGAAGATTTCATCTTGATAAATAGGGAAGGGGGGAGGAGGAGAACCAAAGCAGAAGACAGGAGAGTTGGACGAGTTATCGCCTATAATTATCCCCTATAATTTTGGCTCAAGGTCAGGAGGGAGCAGAATTCCAGCCACATTGCCTGCCCAGAAGGGCAGCCAGGCAGGCTGCTAGGGAAAGGAAGAATTGTCTGCAGGGCACCTGGAGATGGTTCCAGCAGGCAGAAACTAGAAGTAATGGAAGTGTTTCATGAGCAAAATGGCACAGGAAAAGTACAAAGGGAAGGAGTGGAGCATTAGTACAGTTGTACAGAAGAGGAGAGAACCAGGAGCCTGGCATGGCGGATCTCCCCTCAAGAGAATATGTTTGGGAAACAGGTGACACTGAAGGAGTGACTTGGACACAGAGATGCCATTTGGCGAGTATGATCCTTTAACTTCAGTGTGCCTTGATGAATGAAAGGGGCACTGCACGTTTCTGGTTTTCAAAGAGCTGAAAGGGTGTGTGATTTCACAAATAAACTCGAGTCTACCTAGAAGCGCCAAAGTATCTTATGTAAGACATCATGGCACACATCCATATATAATATATATGGATGTATGTAGTATTTTTGAGAGAGCTTGAGAGAAGTCTATTTAGAGAAACTTAAGACGTGTGCGTTCCTGGCTCTGAGTTTGATAAACAAAATGAACACTCTTTTCCTCTTAAACCAAGTCATATTGGGTATATGGTTGAAGAATGAGATTGACCACTAAAAGAGCTTTGCCAGGTATTTTAATTATCTTTTCTGTCTTTGTGACAAAAATACCTGACAAAAACAATTAACATTAGGAGACGTTTATTTGGCTGTGGTTTCGGAGGATCAAGAGTTAGCCAGGTTTGAGGCAGAGACATCATAGCAGCAGGGAGTGGTAGAGGCAAACTGCTCAGACAACCAGGAAGCAGAGTTCCAGGGGAAGGGACCAGGGACATATACAGTCCCCAAGTCACACCCTCAGTGACCTACTTCCCCCTCCCAGGAACTCTATTCAAACTATTAATCCATCAATGGATTTACCCACTCATCAGATTAGATCCCTGATTCAACTGTTTTACCTCTGAACATTTTGCACATTGTCAGTATGTGAGTTTTTCCAGGTATTCTATATCCACACTGCAATGGCAGGTAAAAACTATTTTATCATTAAAAATCACAGAGCCTTAATGTCTCAAAAGCTCTTTTAATGCATTTCATTAATTTTGTCTCCTTGGTGCAAGGTTGGGGAAGAACTTCACCTTGGACTTGCCAACAGACTTTTCTGGAGGAGCTGAGGGAACAGTTGTGCTGGGGCACAGACAATCGTGACTTCTGGTCCCAGCTCTCCCACCCGCTGCCGAGGGACTGTGGGTAAACTGGTTGGATTCCATGTCTGGAATACAGTGATGCCTGGCCTCTGTTAAGCACAGGGTTGTCATGGAGCTTTCAATCTGCTTATTTCATGAGCTCTGTGTGTGTGTGTGTGTGTGTGTGTGTGTGTGTGTGTGTGTGTGTAGACATAGCAATGGTCTGTAAGTGGATCTTCTCATTGACTGCATTTGACAAGGTCTTAATGTGTCTGTTCTATCAAACCATAGATTGTTTGACTTTCAAAGCATCTTCTAGATTATCTTGCCTAGTGATTTTTGGACTTTTAATTCACTAACAGAATCCTTTTCTCAAGGGAAATGAACCAAGACTGGCATAGGAAGGAGGTGAAAGAATTCCATTTGACCCATCAGCAGAACCCCAGAGCTGGTGGAGCCCAGCTCACAAACCACACGTCTAACCCAGCAATCTAACTTTACACAAGAGAGTAAAGCTCAGAGAGGCTGAGTGGAATACCAGAATCACATAGCTGGCAAATTTCAGGTTCAAAAGCCCTCTTCCCCTTTGACTCCAAACTAAGTACCTCTGAATTAGATTTGGTAAAAAAATAGCAATAATAATATCTAAAGAGATTCACACAGAACCCAATATGAACTGCAGACTGCAAAGAAAAAAAAGAAATTAGGTAAGGCAATGCATCAAAACCTCTGTGTCTGGAGACCCGTTAGGGACAGGTGTTTATTCCATGTAACTTGGAGTCTACTTCAAAGTATTTCATCCTGTCTCATGGATGGACACAAGTATTTCTTCTTATTGCACCAGCTCTGGTTGTGTTGGGTGGTTCTTAGCAACTTTTCATATATTTTTTTCTTTTTTTTTTTTTTGCGGTACCGTGGATTGAACTCAGAGACATTCTACCTCCGAGCTATACCCCCAGCCCTATTTTTATTCTTTATTTTGAAACCGAGTCTCACTAAGTTGCGGAGTACCTCACTAGGTAGCTGAGGCTGGCCGCGAACCCGGATCCTCCGGTCTCAGCCTCCCGAATGCTGGGATTACAAGCATGCGCCACCACGCCCGGCTTAACTTTTCATATTTAAAAAATTAGTTACTTAATGAATTGCTTTTGCAACCAGGAAAAAATGAAGGTGTAACAATTGCTTTATCTCCCTACTTTTTAAGAGTAAGCACCAATTAATAAATTATGCATGCTTTGGAATCATGGGGTAGGTAATTTTCCATCTCATCTTGTACTTGAATAACCTCGCAGGTAGTAGTTATACACAGGGGTGGGGAGATGGGCGTATGTGGGCGAGAGGAGCCCCAGGGTACCACCTGCACCAGAGGGGGATTTAGCACAGCAGGGACACAGATGTTGGAACATCTGAATGTTGTATTTGTTCACAAGCTTCAATTGAACTAAGATGGGGTAGATCATTAACCCTTGGATCACAGATCCCTTCTGGGAATCTGATGATGGACCTGTTCACCAGAAACATTCCTATAATTGCCCACATCCCTTGGCTTCTGTCTGGAGACTCCAGGTTGAGCATTCCTGATGTTTTCATGCGGTCCACCAGCAAAAGAGCAAATCAGAAAAAACATGCTCAGAGCTCCAGCCTTACACAGATGTTAAGCAAGCAACCATTGTACCTTCTGGTCCAGCGAAGGCTAGAACCTAGGAGAGGAAGGGGTGAGGCTAGTCAGGGAGAAATCAGTAGGATGCCTCCAAAGAGGTAGATACGGGTCTGTGAGCTGATGAAAGGCTACAGGGATGTGTGTATAGCTAAGAGGAACTGAGCTAAGTCGTGACGATATCTTTAATTCATTTTTGAAGGGTGGTTGAATATTATTATTAGAAGAGAAAGGGTTTCAATCTTTTTCATCTTATGCATTGTTCTAAAAGGAAGATTAGGGATCCGTGGACTTATGACCATAGATGGCAGCTTTAGCTTAGGGTCAGGACAGGCTCTTCAAGCCAGGTGGACTTGCTAGCCCCAGGTGGCTCTGGAGTCCCCCTGACATCAGCCTGGGATGCTCACCTGTGCTCTGCTCCCAGTAGGAGGCTGGACTTAAGTCCCCATCTATTGAAGATGTCAAGACTTTGCTATGGCCCCGTTTGACCTTCCTTTGACACGCCGCTGTGAGCCTCTGACGGGCTCAGGACTGTGGTGTTCCTTCTTGCGTCTCCAACACCAAGCACAGACCAAGCCGGACCAGCTCATCTCTGTGCTCAATGAATCAGGGAATGAATGTGTCGTATCTTCCTCTCCAAACCTCCTCTAGTAAATGAGCCACAAAGCTGAGAGCCTGAGATTTTATCCATTTATTCAACAAATGAATCACTGAACAAATGAATCAAATCTTCAGAGCCATAGAAAAAAAACCAATCACCTCCCCGCCTCTACCCCAGCCCTCAGCTCCTCTCGATTTCCCTGAGGCTCGAAGCACCATGACCACCTTTCCTTTCCAACTCTCCGACCACATCTGCCCACCTGAAACCATTTCTCCACTGCAGGAGCATGGGTCGCTGTCTCCGACGCCGCCGGCCATGCACCACTCTGTCTGCTCTGGTTTCCACTGACAGCACAAGTGAGCGGTCTCTCCTTTGCCAACTGTGTAGATAAAGAAGAACTTGCATTGAGGATAAAAGAACTGCTGAACAATGGACGTGACATCACCGAAGGCCTTTGCTGCCACTTCAAAGTAGAAGCGCCATGTCTTCCTCATCTAAGGAAGCGACTGGTGAAAAGATTAGCATCCAATGGCGCCACCTTCTCTGATGTGGAGGAACGGGGACTTGAACACAGGGCTGACCTTTTAGCTCATGGGAGGGAGAAGTGCGGTGCAGAGGAAAGAAAGGAAACAGATCAAGAGGAAGGGAATGGTGGATTCTGGAACATTTGCCCAGTGGCCTTCTGCTGAGGCTGGGGTGGGGAAGTTTGTTGAACTTTCTGTTTTTGTTATAGAACTGGGGATTGAGCCCAGGGGAGTTCTCTCTTTGAGGTGCACCCCCAGCTTTATTTTATTTTGAAACAGGGTCTCACTAAGTTGCCGAGAGTCTTTCTCTTCAAGTTGCTGAGACTGGTCTCGAACCCGTGATCCCCCTGTTTCAGTACTGGGATTGTTGAACTTTTTAATGAGGCCTTGCAAGTTCAAGGGAGATTTCAGGTGACAGGATGAAATGCTTTCTTACAATGAAATAAAGGAATTAGGGAAAGCGAGGCCTGAATGGCCGGGCGGTGGGGGTTGTGTCCTAGGTGAAGCCAGCTTTGGAGTCACAGGGGCCTAGCTCAGCCTCCAGCTGTGGGTCTCCCAGGCTGGCAACACCACACCGAGCAAATGCTCACCTGACAGCTGTGAGCGTTATCAGGATGCAATCATGGTATAGCAGTGTGTGGCAAAGCGGCGATGTGAGCCCCATACATCTCTATGTCTCCCTGGCCCCGCCCCAGCGGGGCTGCAGGAGAGGTCCCCAGGGAAGCTGAGACTCTCTCCTGTAAAGTGTGTTTGCGGTACTGAGTAAAGCAGATTAATTTTTCTCACAGCCACCATGCCTGAACCCGGGCAGATGATAAGCTACAGGCGGAGCTTTTGACCCTGTTAAATTCAGCACTTACTGTGGTGTATTAGCCACTCAAAATGTATCTGAATCTTAGACACTTCCTTCCCTTAGCTCAGTAGTGATGCTCTTAAGAACTTGCTGTTGTCAAGCCAGGAACGCGAGTAGCATGGTATGCAAGATAGCCTCTCTACTCCACCCTTGCTAAAGTCACAAAAAAAGCCCGGGATTAGATCACCAAATTTAGAATCTAAAGAATTATGGCCTCGATAATAAATGGATAGATGACAAGAACTTTTTTATTAGTGTGGTTTTTACTCAGTAAGATCTCTGCTGCAAAGTTTATATAATTGGGTTGTCTTTGCTTGAGTGAGGAAATGATATTTTGAGTATCATAGTAATTGAATCCAAGAAAAACACTAAAGAAAAATCAAAGCTCCCTGCACAGAGACCAGTTGCTGGGGATGCGTGGACCTTGCTGTGGCTTGCAGGCAGTGTTCCCAGCAAATGGACACGGAGGAAAGGAAGAATGAAGCTCAGGGGCGTGCGTGTCAGTCAAAACTTCCTTTCAGAAACATACACCACACACCTTTTAGTTCCGCAGTAGCTTTCGGGCTGATCCAGTGTCCTGAATGTTAGGAGTATATGGAAAATTTAGATAAGCATCATATTTAAAGTTTTCCAAAAACTTCTGTAACTTTTACACTCAAGTCCTCACTTCTGGCTTTAAATCACTTATTTGATGGCACTGAAACTATTCAGAGATTGTGTATTACATAGATACAGTTAGAAATGTGTGTGAGGGGGGTTTTAATGATGTAGGCTTCTTTTTTCTGCTCTCGCTCTTTTTTTTTTTTTTGGTACTGAGATTGAACCGGGGTGTTCTACCTCTGAACTACACCTCCAGCCCCTTTTTGCCTTTTTATTTTGAAACAGGGCCTCACTAAATTGCTGAGACTGGTCTTAAACCCGGGATCCTCCTGTCTCAGCCTCCCAAGTACTGGATTATTATAGGCACAGGCCACTACGCCCAACTTTTGCTCACTCTTTATATGCACAGAGATACCAATCATTTTCTTGAATTATCCTGTAGAGACGTGCGATCAATTTAAAAATAATGACAGCAATCTTGGGACAAAAACTTGCTAAGCCACAAATCAATTGCTTCCTTGTCAGCCACACTCTCCCCAACCCTCCACTGCCTGGATAAAGAAGGTCCTTTGAACACAGTTTGTACACTGATAAGTCCCCTGAGTGGAATTTACTGAATGAATTGAAGACTCCCCAGTTCAGGAAGACTCCCCAGCGTCACCCGGGCTGCTCACAGGAGAAGCTTTACCTGCAAGGTGGGGACCAGAGGCAGATTTCGTCCTTTGTTCTTTGGAATGTGTTATTTTTTTCTTCTTAGACTCAGTATGTGGATATCCCTTGTCCCCAACCATATGTATAGGTTGGAGAAGAAAGAATCAGACCACCTAGGGATGCAGCCTCACGGTTTGTGCCTTCAGTGAGGGCTTCTGAGAGGAGGATGCAGAGGTGCGGGGCCGTGGACTCCCCCGGCAGGCTGGGTTACTCGTGGGTGTGGTGCTGGGCCCTGGTCTTCATTTGGTCCCAAGGCCAGCAGTGTGTGTGGGGGGGAAATGAGGTGTGAACTCCAAGGTATCTCAGTGTGGCTTCTAGAGTCCCTGCCCTTAGGAATTTCCCCAACAGTCTCACTGAGTGTTTTGTTTGTTTTGGTGGTACTGGGGATGGAACCCATAAGCCTTCTACGTCTGGGCTATACCCTCAGCCTTCTTTTTTTTGTTGTTTTTTTTACATTTTTTTATTTTTATTTTTGTTTTTGTTTGAAAATAGGGTCTAAGTTGTTGAGAGCCTCACCAAGTTGCTGAGGCTGGCTTTGAACCTGCAGTCCACCTGTCTCGTCCTCCCAAGTACTGGGATTACAGGTGTGCGCCACCACACCTAGCCCTTACTAATTTTTTTTTTTAAAGCAAAAATTATACCCGATGATTATCTATTTCATTAAAAAAAAAAAAGACTGCTTTGACAGAAGGGTTAAAACAAAGCAATCGCCACCCCAAATTGGTTTGCTCTAATGCTGGTAAAATTTTTATTTCCAAAGACAAGGCTGAAACTCCTAACTTTTCCTCTATAGCTTTCACATGTATAGTAAAGCAGTAATTCTGCTTTCTACCTAAGTGCTGCTTGGCCCAAGTGTTAATAAGTGCAACATGAGCTACAGATGTACTGTAATATACAGAATCTTAGAAGCCACGTTAAAATTTAAAAAGAAACAGGTGGAATTAATTTTATAATAGATTTAATTTAATGCAATGGAGCCAAAATCTCACTCTGACGTGCAACTAATATAAAAGTTATTAACGACACCGCCTGCGTTTTTCTCCACGCTGAGTCTTTGAAAGCCGACGTGTGTGTCGCCGGCTCTGCGTCTGCGTCCAGGCCGGCCGCGTTCCTTTCTACTGCTCAGGGTGCACTCGTGGTGGGTGCCAAGAGGCTCCCAGGGCAGCTCGGCTCTGTAGTGTTTGCACAAATCATCTCATAACCACGAATATCTCCAATTCTACACGGAATGAAAGATGCGCCTGCAGATGGTAAGAACTGTATCTAAAGTCCATGCTATGGTGAGAAAAAACGAGCCGTCTGGCTTTCTGTCTAAGCTTACGTTGGCCAATGTAGTCATTTCCTAGAATCTTAGCGAAGGTGATATCCATTTATTCCTAATGAATGTTCACTGAGAACTTCTTGAGCAAAAGGTCGTATCATTCAGTATAGATGTTTGCTGATTGTCAACCAGGCGTTCTGTAGATTTCTAGGCACAAAGGATGGTGGGGAAATGGGAATATTACTTGCTACTGAACAAGCTTCTGCTGCAGGTCTGGGATCACTGAGCTAGCAGCATTTACACTTGTGGCCTGAATTCTGTTCATCGAAGGTGCTGTGATTATAAAACCTGCTTTCCTCTTGACCCTTTCTGCATTCTTTTCTTTTATTGGTGCACTGTAATCATACATCTTTGTTAGGTACAAGCTGGTAGAGGCATACACGCACACATCTCTCATTTAACCCTTCCCCAATTTCCACCCCACTCCTTCCCCCTCCCTCCTTCTCATGTTCAGTTTAGTGATTGAATTTGTTATGTTTGTGGATGTACATCATGTGCATTAGGGTGTTCCCCCCACACACACCTTCAGTTAGGTCGCCTTCTTTGCTCATCTAAGGTTTCTCCTTCTTCATCTAGAGTTCCTCTTAAGACCCGCTTTCTCCCTAGCTTCTGCATATTAGGGAGAGCATCCCATTTTTTACTTTTTGTGACTGACTAATCTCACTTAGCATAATGTTCTCCAGTTCCATCCATTTCCTTGCAAATGACATGATTTTGTTCTTTATGGCTGAGTAAAATTCCATTGTATGGTCTGCATTCTGAAGATGAACTCTGGCTCTGAGTGAGGCCAGGGCCACGCCAGAGTGGAGGAGCGGGGGGCAGAGGGTCTGCGGTGTCCGCAGCTGCTCGCTGGGGACTGAGGCAGGAGCTGGGCCTTGCGAAGGAGCTTCCCTCCCTGCAGACTCCATTAGGGGTAGACCTGACTGCCTCTTGTGCTGTTAGAGGCAGAACGCACATGTTTGCAGAAGCAAATGCGTTTGAAACATGGGAAAACAAAGTGACTTGTTCTCCCCTCTACTTATAGAGCAGAAGATGCCCAATCTGACCACAGCTGTGTGTCTGACCCACATTCCTGTCTTGCTCTGATACTTTAACACGCCCACCATCATGTGTGCAGAAGGGTCGACCACAGAAGGAAGACGAGTTTCCTTTTGCCTGCTACTTTATACCTGGTGTTGTTCTGGGTCATGAAGAGAATCATGCTTCAGCATTCATCGGGTGACTGGGAAGTCGCCCAACAGCTTGAGACCCGCTCTCTGCCTGCAGGGCGGCCAGGGGAGGAGTGTGGACCAGATCTGTGAGGCCACATAGCAGCACTGGATAGAACAGGAGAGTTCCTCGGCTTTAGCAAACCTCTTAATCCCTGGTTCACCGGGGAAGGTGGTAGCACTTACTGGATACGTATTCTGAAAAGTAACATATCCAAGAGACATTCATAGACAGTCAGCATGATAGTCCTTGACTTCAAGATGTCGGAAGCATAAACTGGGCTCACATTAGTTAAACAGGCCTACGGCTGGTGCCCGTCCTGATGTCACACAAATGCGAAGTTATCAACCTGGTTTTTGAAAGCCACAAGCAAGGATCAAATCAGGTGCTGCGTGTGAAGGTTCATTATGAACCGTAAGGCGTATGAGCCGAGACGGCATTGCAGTGAGCGGGCCTTCTGTTGTACAGCTCCTTGCGGAAGCTGGCCCACCTGTGGAAATAAAGGGCCCATTAGCCCTGCTCAGGAAGGATACATGGAATAATGAAGAAAATTCAAATCCAAATGAGCCACCATTCCACGCACATCTTGAAAAAGTTCATGCAGTCATTCAAACACAAAGGGCTATCATAAATTTGACAGTAAAACCATAAAGATTCTTCCTCGTTTTCAAGATGAGCTTCTGCAAGATGGTTCTTTGAAGTTTATGTAGAGTTCTTCAAATGAGCATATCTAGCCTAAAGCTAAAACCCTGTCCTCTGTTAAAAAAGAAAAGAAAAGAAAAGCTCGTGTGCACAGAAGGCCACAGGAGCTGAGGGCTGCGCAGAAAGCGAATGTTTGGTGGTCGTGTGTGCGTGGGAGATTCAGCCCCGGTAGGCACTGGGTGCTCCTGGGGGGCGGGTGCCTGTCTTGGGGCCAGTGATTTTCTCAAGCCTCAAGCCGGCACAAACTTCATGTGTCTGTTTTCCTCATCAAATAACTTCTATGGAGCAGCTGCTTCTGGTGCCCCCGTGTGAAGCCTTGTCCACCATTTTTCACCTCTTGCGCATGTAGACAGGACAGAGCCTCTTTCTTGATGGAGAACTCCAGGAAGAGAAAATGGCTGGGCCCTGAGGGGCTGGAGCTGCCGCTGCTGCAGCTTACCGGCGCTCAACACCAGCTACTCACCTGCTTTTTGTGAGGAGGTCCAGGCAGGCTGTGTTCATAGAATCCTCATAGGAGTTCTGAGTCAGAGTATCATCCATCCATCCATCCATCCATCTCTATCTATCTATCTATGTATCTATGTATCTATCTATCTATCTATCTATCTATCTTTCTGTCTCTTCTCTTGTCTTGTCTTCTCTCCTTGGTACTGGTGAATGAACCCAGGGTATTCTACCTTTGAATGACACCCCTAGCCCTTTTCCATTTTTTTTTAATTTAAATTTACTTTAAAATAGCATCTTGCTCAGTGGCTGGGAGTCTCTCTAAGCTCCTGAGACTGACCTTGAACCTGCAATCCTCCTATCTCAGCTTCCCAAGTACTGGGATGACGGGCGTGTGCCACCACGCCTGGCTACAATCGTCCTGAATTTCAACGTGACACAGAAACCAGGATGCTAACTGTCCTGACCTGCAGCTACACAGGCTCAGCCCTTCCACCCCTGATGTTTGGGCCTCACACACTCTTGGGGTGGGATCTACCAGCTTCATGTTCCACGGGAGGAAGAAGAAGGTGCAGGGAGTGTCTCCAGCCCCAGTGGCGAGTGTGGGGAAAGCCATCCCCACTGAACACCCCCTGTCTCACCGGCCACTCTGCATAAGGAGGCATTTATGGCCCAGGTAGCAAACTACTTTTCAAGGCACCTTTTACAACAAAAGCCATTTTGCTCTCTAGAATCTTCCTGGCCGGCCTTGACCATCTTGGGTCTCCCTCCAGTGCCCACCACGGCTTCCGGGATTTGCTTTATGCCTTTGTTTGAGACACGGACAAGCCTCTTTCATGATTCTTTGTTGCATTTGATCTCATCACCCCCGGGGCCCTAGAGATTGCTTTTAAAAATCGGCAGGAGTTTAGCTGGTCTCTCGCTCGCGTGATGGAGCTTCCATTCCTGAAGAAGAAAAAGAGCGGTATTTCTTGAGGATGTATTTACTCTAGTAACTCAGCGGGGAAAGCAAGTTGACTCTGTGGCTTTATTTCCATTAGAAACTAAAGATTTGGATGAGGTCTGCATGATCTATTGATAACTACACCAAGACTCAGTATTCAATAAATATTATTAATAATCAGAGGGCAGACACTTTTATTTCCTGTCACACACACATCCCAGAATGTGTAGACCAAGGGCACGTTTTTAATGGATTCAAATAACAAATATAAATTATGTCTTTCTGTTACCCAAGTATCCTACCTGTTTGGAGGTTTTATTGTTACCAACTGCCAAATAACAGGCATGCATCATCTTAATTGAACCTTAAGCCTGACACTTTTATTTAAAAAAAAAAAAAAAGGGATTTTGAGTTATTCTTCCTATGTAAAGGCTGTGGAATGTCTGCTCTGCATTGGTGAAGCCTGTCTCCTGTCTCCCACACATACTGCCTTACCTGCGTGCTTCAAGTAAAAAAATATAACTGCACCATCTCATATCCTGAAGATTTGGCAAAAAAATTGATCAAGTAACCCTCGAAAGGCTGCAACAAAATGACTAGAGGGAAGGAAAACAAGCCAAGTTGTGTAGAGATGATCACCACGTCAAAATGTGTGTGGGCCTGTGCCGGAGGTCTGTGGTATACCTGCAAGGGGATCCTTGTAGTGATTTGCCTCCTGTGGATTAAGTCCTTGTCCAGAAAACGGGATGTGGCCCTGTCTTTGGTGGTTCCTAATTTATGTAGAGTAGTCTTTGACAGTCTGTTTTAGGTTTTGTTTTCTTGAGGTGGGATCTCACTCTGTTACCCAGGCAGGTCTCCAGCTCCCGGGCTCATTAATCCTCCCTCCTCAGCCTCCTGGGTAGATGAGACTCCAGGTGTGTACCACAACACCTGGCTTTGTCTTTCAGATTAAGTTATCCCTGGAGGGTATCAGTCAGCTCAGAGTCTAAAGTTGATGTTGCAGAGATGCAAATGTGATTGTGGTAGAATTGAGCCTAATCATCTCAGAAACACAGAAGATTTGAGAAGTCTGCATAACACTGGAGGGTTAATTGTTGTTGTTGTGTTTGACAGGGAAGACCTCTTCTGGATCCAGAAAGGCTCACATATGCACAGTGTTTATGTTTATTGGGAATGTAACCTCTAGCTACTGCAGTCTATTTTATGCTACTCTAATAGAATACAGGGGACTGGGTAATTTATAAAAGAGAGATCAGAGTTTCTTACCTCCTGGAGACCAGGAAGTCCAAAATTGAAGGGTCACATCTGGCAAGGGACTTCTTGCTTTGTCATCCCACGGCAGAAGGCAGAAAGGCAAGAGATCTCAAGAGGGGAGGAGGAGGAATTCACACCAGAGATGATGAGCCCACTCCCACAAGAAAGATGTTAATCACGTCTTCCAGGTCCTATCTCTCAACAGTCTTGCATTGGGTATTAAGTTTCCAGCCCTGAACTTTGGGGGGCACATTCAAACCACAGCATGAGCCTTCACTTGTATTAATTTTAGCTACTGAAATCATTATTGTATACTATCTGCAATGGCTGCTTAGGAATCATACCATTTTGTTTTCCCTTCAATATTTTTTTAGGGAGTTATCTCTTCAGCATTAATTAATATCTTTTCCCAAGGTACCTGGCAAATGAGATACTCTCTTGATTTCCTGTAATAAAGGAATGAAAAATGGAGTTGAGGTCCTCTTTCACTATACAGTAATTTAATATCTACATCAATTTCTGTTTTTATTTGAGGAAGAGTATTGACCTCGTTTCTTAGGGGGAAAAAAATGGAAGGTAAGAAAAATAACAACGCATTCCTCAAGCTGCTGTAAAATTTTCTTTCCAAGGTAGAACTGGATTTCAGAATTCAAAGGCTTTGTTGCTGGTACTAACACCCACTCTACATGGTGGGGAATAGAAAAAGCCAAAGAAATAATGGGGTAGGAAACATATGGCATGCATTTCTTTGCCCTTTTATGAGCTTGTCTCTTAACTATCACCATTTATACTGCGTATGTGATTTGGTTTGCCAGGATAGCAAAGACAGAACACAGACGTTATAAGCCTTGTGATAATTTGCAAAAGAAATCTCATTTGCCCAGGCGATGGCATTTCCGTTCTGCCTCCAATGGAAGTCCGCATTGCTGTGAGTAATTCCCGACACGCTAGTGCTTTTAAAGCAAGTGTAATGTTAGGGCTGGTTTCCTGGGACCCTCTGGTGGAGGAGGCTGTTAGTCATGCCTGCTGGAACAGGCTCCACCAGGTCCAAGGACTCAGGCAGATTGCAATCTCAGAAACTTAAAGTACCGACTGGTAGAGACTAACAGAAAAGGTGAAAATGGTTTGCTCAGATCTCCAGGTCCCTTTGCTCTTGCTCTGCACTAAGTACCCTCAACACAGCAGTGTGTGGAAACAGACATTGCTTTGGGTGGCATGCCTCCTGGAAAAACGGCCCTTGGCATGAGGTGACAAAGCAGCAGTAAAAAGTTCCTGCTGATCTGGACTATCATAGAGTTACATCCCAAAGTTGTGCTCATGGCCTTGTACAGGGATGAGGGATGTGGAAGGGGTTCTTATCCAACTAGCTGGACGTTCGTTCATGCATTCCCCCCCACGGTGAACTTAATTGATGTTTGTGTAAAGTGAAATAGAATGCTAGGAGGAGCAGATTTAGGGAAGTAATTAGTTGGGCATAAAGATAGGTCTGAAGATACTCTTTGCTGGTCTGTCTCATATGGTCTAAAATAGCAGGGGAAGCCCGGAGAATCCTATCGATTTCCAATTAGTATCAAGGAACCATAAAATATTAAAGCAGCAGAAAGGAGACACAGTGATCATCAAGTTCATTCAGAAGGAAGGAAAAGTGCAGCCTGCGGATAGGAGGGGTTCAGTAAACTCCCAGGTTACCTGCTGGTTGGAGGTGGGAACCAGGGTTAGGACACACCCACTTCCTTCCTGTCATCACCCCCTTCTCCAGAGAGCAGAAAGGACCCTGGGGTGCCACTCGACACACACCGTGAGGGTGTCTCCACATGTTACTGTAGTCACCCATAGGGTTGCTTTCTTCCTAATTTTCACCAGTCAGAATTGTTGAGAAGCGTTGAAAATAAATATACACCAAGTGTTGTGTGCATGTATATATGCCTATAACTCTATACCTCAGCGTGATGTTTAATTACAATGCACCAGGTGCGGTTTTGTTTTTTGTTTTTGCAGTACTGGGGATTGAACTCGGGGCATTCTCTCTCCAAGCTACACCCCTAGCCCTATTTTATTCTTTATTTTGAAACAAGGTCTCACTAAGTTGCTGAGTGCCTCACTAGGTAGCCGAGGTTGGCCGTGAACCCAAATCCTCCGGTCTCAGCCTCCCAAATGCTGGGATGATAAGCGTGCGCCACCACGCCCAGCTGACAGGTGTAATTTTGGAGATCCATCCTTCCACCACCACTTCCATCGGCCGTGGCCTCAGTTCACAGCACCTGTCTGTGTAGCTTTTTGCCAGAGGAATGTAAGGTTCCTTTTTCTCCGTGGCCTCCCTGTGCCAAGCCTTCGGGATCTTGCTGGAGCCCCACTAATGGGCAGAGAGATGACGGGTAGGCCAGAAGAGTAGGCAGGAGAAGAAAGAACTCACCTGTGTCAAAGACCCTTGCAGGCTTTTGACTTTTTCCCCCCTTGAGTCCTCATTTCTTCCAAGATGGTCACAATAGTCCTTGCAGAGGCTATAATTTTATAAGAAATGGAACAGAAAAGAGCTGCCGTTGGATCTAGAAGGTCCAACTTCGGAAGGTGTCCACAGGGGAATGGCCATCAGCCTGTTGTGGATGTGTGTGTGCCCCGCCAGTCTTCAGCCTGCACAGGGCACGCCGTGCCTGTCACCTCTCAAGGTAGACCCGGGATCACACACCATCTGGTCATTAGCACAGCAGGTGCGATTAAATATAGAGTCTCGTGTGGAACTAACAGGCGGCTGAAGCATTGAGCCACTGTGTCATGGCCTATAAAAGTATGCTCTTTGAGTCTCCCCACATATATCTACTATCCACGGGCCTAGTGGATTCCGGGGTTCTTAAATTCTGCTGTGTGTATTTATATACCCGCACTGGGCAGATGTCTTTCTTTAGGATTGAGCTAACTCTGGTAGGCCTTTCATGTTTTCACTGATTCCTGAGCTGGGGTCTGTGGTCAAAGGTCAGAGAGGATAACCCAGGAAGGAATAAGAAATATGTTCTTTGCTGTGTCTTTTTTTTTTTTTTTTTTTTTTTGCAGTACTGGGGATTGAACTCACAGGCATTCTACACCCCCAGCCCTCTTTTTTTATTCTTTATCTTTGAAACAGGGTCTCACTAAGTTGCAGAGGGCCTCACTAAGTAGCTGAGGCTGGCTGCGAACCTGCGATCCTTCTGTCTCAGCCTCCTGAGGACTGGGATTACAAGCCGTGCGCCACCACGCCCGGCTTTTGCTGTGTCTTAATGCAGTACTTTAGTAAGGGTTAGCGTTCAGCAGAGCACGGAGAGACTACCTGATGGTGCAGGTTCTAGGCAGCAGGTGTGGCGAGGTCCTGAGAGGCAGCACTGCTAGCCAGCCAGTGCACAGGTGACCTTGGGGTAGCAGAGCTCAGGGGCCTTGGGGTCCACACATGGCCTGTGTGTCCACCGAGAAAACATTGCCCGAGTGCACACCAGAGTATTTAGACTGAAGCCAGGGGACCAAGGAAGTCTGAGAAATAAAGCTGTGCCATCTTTTCTTCAAGGATCCAGGTTAAGAGTGTGCAGACATTTTGGATCCCTCGGAGAAGCAAAATGAGCTCTCCCCACTCCGATGAATTCCGATGAATTCCTTTGTCTTGAATGTGTTTCTGAGAATGTGCATTTGGCCCTTTCCTGCTCACGCCCTCCCAGTGCCCCTGACTGATGTTGGCAACACCATAATTGGTGAGAGAAAATTCTTGCCTCCGAAGCGAGATGCTTATCTGGGTCTTGGGCGCTGGGGAATTGCAGGCATGGCTGGAGTCTGCCTGGGTCCCAGGGACAGCTGCTTCTCTTGCTGTAGGAGGGGATGCCAGACTCCGAAAGCCCATGGCTGGTGCGACTGCAGCCAGCTCGTGCCTCATTAAAGGAGAGCTTCCTGCCTGCGCATAATGATTGCAAATGTTCTCTTTTGGCTGTCTTAATAGTTCCACTTCAAGCGTGTTTGATTTGTCTTATTTTCTGGTGTCTTTGAGATCTCTCTCATTCCATACCACCCAACTTGGAGACAGATGTTTGACTCTGGGAGAAAATACACTTATCGTTGTTGTTGTTTTTTTTAATCGAATGTTATTGGACATTGATGTTTGATTTCCAGACAGTCTTTATGTGAAAGGCAAACACATTCACTTCCCATCAGTTCCTGGAAAACATTCTCCATTCAAAAGCCTCCAGACTGGTCTTGCCAATACAGCAACACCCTGGCAGTTTCTCCTCTGTAATTCCCTACTTAAATCATGAACAGCTAGTAGTATAGATTAATGCTTCGTATGGCCTCTAAACTGAACTCCCAGGCTGCATTTGGATGGTCTAAGGCATTGATTTCTCTCTGTGACAACTCTGGAGATATTGGCTGTCAAAATAATGGGGGAAAGCTGGTTAATCTCCATGGCACATATGTTGCTACTTCGTAGAGAATATTGGCGAAGTGTATCATTTTTCCTTATTGTAAGATGTACCAGAGGTACAGAGATTGCTTTAAATCATTGTGTAAATTGGAATCAGAGATACAGGGCTTCCTCGTTGAAGTCAAGGATTTAGGAGCTAAAACAACATTTAATTGTATTTGGCAGTTTATCCAATATCTGAACTTACATCATTTTTAATGAATAAGGACGGTCATTGTAGCACCAGTGTATTTTGTAATGATTTCTAGCAGGCTTTTTATGAATGCTCACACTCATGCAAAAACTGGTGTGGAAGAGGAAGTGGCCAAATTCAAGTTCCTAAACATCGTCTGGTGTAGTTAGACATTAGATTTTTTTTTTTTTTTTTTTTTTATTGCGGTACTGGAGATTGAACTCAGGGGCATTCTACCTCCGAGCTACACCCCCAGCCCTATTTTCTATTCTTTATTTTGAAACCGAGTCTCACTAAGTTGCGGAGTGCCTCACTAGGTAGCTGAGGCTGGCCTCGAACCCGGATCCTCTGGTCTCAGCCTCCCGAATGCTGGGATTACAAGCGTGCGCCACCACGCCCGGCTTAGACATTAGATTTTAACTGACAGTTTCCATGATACATACCAGTCTCATTTTTGTAACTTAGTAGTGTAAATACAAGATGATTTTAGTGAGTATGAGTAAGTTCATTTTTGTTGTTATATTATATGCTGTGCTGGTTTAAACTCTTCTGGTCACAGGTGTGTTCTCAGCATCTCATCTTCAGAGAACTTTAAATAAGGACTGCCCCAATTTTTGCAGGGTTTGTACTTTGTTACTTATTTAAAAATTAAGGTAGGTGGAGAAGAACCTTTGCCAAGATTCCGAGTGCTAACTTTTTCTGAACCCTGGGTATAGTCTGATGAATCCTCCAGGGATGTTTTTCTCATACTGTGTTAGTCAGCTTTCCAATACTGTAACAAAGTACCTGAGATAGTTAATACTTCTGCCCATTAGGCCCCACTTCCCAAATGTTCTTCCACCTCCCAGGAGTGCCACAGGTTGATGACCAAGCCTTCAACGCGCTAGGCCAACCATAGATACTCATCCAATCCACAGCACATGCCGTATGTTCTAGAATGGAAAGTTTGGACGGGAAGTAGGAGTATGTAAAAGTGGAAAGGGCAGTTGATGCTGATGTCTATGATAATAGCTGTTACCTGCTCCTGTCACTTGTAGCTCCCCGCTACCTGATAGCACTGTTTGAAAGTCTCCAAGGCTGCCTTCTCTTCCATCATCAACAGCAAGTTCAGGCCACCCTCGGGCTCAAAAAGTTGCTAGAAGACTCGGAACTCAACCAGGCTTGTATGCACAATTTATTGCAACAAATGGGAACATTGAAATCAGCCGAGGGAAGTGATGAATAGGAGAGTTCTAGGTTTGGGCTTAGAGCTGTGCTCTCCTGGCAGAATTGTAGACAGTATTCCCTTTCCAGCAGCATTGTGAGACGCACACACAGTAGCTCGCCCAATCTTTGATGTCCACAGTGTTTATTGAGGCTGAAGCATGGCCAGCCACACAGCTGTCTTCAGTCTCCAACTCCTCCAGAAAGCAAGCTGATCCGCTGGACCCCGAGGCCCCACCCTACATTTCGAAGTCATCAAAGATGACCTGGCATGACTCAAGACTCCAGATAATCAGAGACTTATCAGGAAGCATATTCCTAGAGGGGGACTCCCAGGAACTTAAACCCAAGGCCAGGCCTCTTTGTAGACAAGGTTAATCCTGTACACAGGGTAGCCAGTGCATAACCTAGCCAGCGCTACGTGAGATGGAGCATTGCTGGTAAGTTAGAGAAACACGGCATTTAGCACCTACAGACCATCTGGTGAATTCCCTCCTCGAAGTGTGGAGAAAATGAGGCTAACTGGAGGTGAGACTTTAGACATGCTACTTAGAGGCAGAAAGTGGAGAAGTATCTTTTAAGATCCTTTGCAAATAATTCAAAGTCCTGTCAAACGAGCCCACCTGTGAATCTAGGTAATGTGGATTGTCCAGTGACCAAGAGACTGGTGTATGTCTAAGCCAGTTCACTTTGCTTTCCACTCGTGGTTGGGAGGCGCAGAAGGGTTCATTGTTTGCACTTGGTCTTTGGTAAAGACTTTCCTTCTGAGCTTCATGTTTAGGGTAACTTATTTCATTTTGGAGATTGCCAGTTAGCTCATGAATGATCCTCAGCCTCTCTTCTTTAAGCCCAAGGTGAAATATGGAAACAGAGTCCTTTCTGAGTCTTTGTGAGACATGCTTCTTGTGATATCATTGGAGGCTTCGTTTAAGATTCCATATCTTCAAGCCGGGCGTGGTGGCGCACGCTTGTAATCCCAGCATTCGGGAGGCTGAGACCGGAGGATCCGGGTTCGAGGCCAGCTTCAGCTACCTAGTGAGGCACTCCGCAACTTAGTGAGACTCGGTTTCAAAATAAAGAATAAAAAATAGGGCTGGGAGTGTATCTCAGAGGTAGAATGCCCCTGAGTTCAATCCCCAGTACTGCAAAAAAAAAAAAAAAAAAGATTCCATATCTTCAGAAGGAGTCCAGCAAGGTCTATCCAGAGCCCCACTGTGCATGTATTGGTTTCTGTAGACCAGGTTCACATGAAGATGAATCGATTACAAAATTACGAGATTTGCATACAATGGAATTCTACTCACCCATAGAGAAGAACACAATTATGTTATCCACAGGAAAATGGAGGAAACTAGAGGATATTATACTAAACAAGATAAGCCAGTCACAAAAAATTACGGGTCATATGTTTTCCCTCATATGTGGCATGTAACTAGAAGGGGCCTCCGAGCCAGAGCGACTGACCCTGGCAAACTGGGACTTGAGCATTTTCAGAAATACCAGGAAGAGGGCGCGCCTTCCCACAGGTGCTGACCCGATTACAAACTTCAACTGTATTTCAAGTCTTAAGGTGGAAGGTGGTCTCAATTGTAGCACAATACCATAACAAAGGTAAGCTGACACCTAGAAAGAGGCCTGGAGAGAGAGCTCCATTTTTATCAGTGATTGTTCCAAGGTATCAAAAAGGGTGGCATTTATTTAATTATTTTTTCTTGGTGCCTTTCATTCCTCCCCCTCTCCAATGCTTCACAGTGACTCAGTATTTTTGAAATGGAGGTGGAGGGTTGGGCAGCGGAGGGCTACTTCTCTAGGTTACAGAGACTTTTGATGTGAAACTCTCTTTTCTCTTACAGACTCCAGATCGTTTCTGGGTTATAGACTTAGAACATTTGCCGACAGCATTTTCCAAACCTGCAAGCTCCAGTTTGTATTTGCCAGGGTATACCATGCCTCCTGGTGTATGCTGGGACTGAGGGTGACCTCCCATCACGACCCAGCGCAAACTCAGAGCAGTGGGGAACATAAATAGTGGGTAAATGTGATCTGGGCTCTTCCTCGGCTCTTGCCACCAGATCCTGGGGCCAGGACAGGAGCCATGTTTTATAACCACTGTCAAAGCAAGAGCATGGCCCTGTGCAGCTGGCGGGGGAGGAGGGGGCACTGGAACAGCTCTAGGGTTGCTTTGAAGCCCCAGTGCAAAGCAGATGCTTTCCTTGTTTTCAGTATGAGGGATATATGGAAATAGGTGGGCGTGCTGAGCTCCTGTCTGCACCCAGATCTTCTGGGCTCCCCACTCCACAGTCTGTAAGTGGAGGTAGGTCAGGGACTGGACTGTCTCACTGGACCCCTGACTTGTCACAGATCACAGAAGCGAATGTGGAAGGATTTGCCTCGTTGGGTGTTGCCTGAGATGTGGCAGAAGCCGAAGACGCAGCTTAAGAGCACTCCATTTTAATGTGCGACCAGGAAGAGCTGCATGGCGTGGGGAAGGGAGAGAGGAGGAAATGAATAGAACCCCAAGCCACAGGCAGTTCTCTGCCCCTTTTCCTTAGAAAGTATTCGGGAGAGGCGAGCATTAGGGGCGGTTTGATTGACAGAGAACAGCTTACATTAAGATCAGATGGGTTGGGGACGGTAGGTAGGGAACTTCCCTCTATGGTGCCATTTTGGACAAGGATATTTTAGTCAACGATACCAATCTAGGCCCTGGGTTCCTTGACACAAATCCTCCCCCTGTTGTCTGAAAGTCAGAGGATGTAATGAAAGATTATAGACTTTAGATTCTAACCGTGAATTGAACCCCAGCTCACCCACTCACCGACTGGTGGAAAAGCCAAGGTGACCCTTACCATACAGCGTCTGGAGCATAGTAGCTGCTTAGTGAATGCCGGGAGCCATAGCAACAGAGGTCAAACACATTCACGCCACCGCAGAGATGATCACAAGTGGGCCTGTATTCACGCCAGCTCGCTTCGGCCTCAGACGGTTCCTTTCAGCTTGCATGAGTTGCTTCAGGTTTCGAGTGCTGGCAAATTATCTTGATAAGATTGAAAACATTATTTCTGTTTTTTTTTTTTTTAGTACTTAAACAGAATCCATGCAGGGCACTAACCTATGATGCAGAAAGAAGAGCGAGAACGAGATGGTTCTGTGCCCTAGCTACTTAACATGGCCACCTGAATCCCATTCATTAGAAGCAATGGATATTTATGGTCGCATTTTTGTGATGGCTTCTCCCAACAAGCATCCCATACCTTACATTGCTCCTTCAAAATACCAAGAGGGAGCACTTCTTAAAAAACAAAACTCTCAGCACTGCACACCTGAATTGTGAATACTTATTTCACCTAACAAATATTGATATTTTGCCACTTAGGGGTTGTAGAAATGACCATTGAGATGATTTGTTGGACGCAGTTCACACTATTAACCTATAAGTGATATGCGGATGTAGGCCATAAACTATGACACTCAAAATCCTAGTAATGCCAGAGTGAGAAATGTTTCATATCTTAATAAACAATTACTGCAGTACATTAAGAATACAGAATCAATCCAGGAGGCTGATAAATTAGAATGGAATACCATAGTCCAAGAGCCGCGAGCTGACCTTGCAACAGTCGGAGTGCTGCTGACCAGATTGCCTTTTAAAGTTGCAAGCTGAGCCAGGCGTGGTGGCGCACGCTTGTAATCCCAGCATTCGGGAGGCTGAGACCGGAGGATCCGGGTTCACGGCCAGCCTCAGCTACCTAGTGAGGCACTCCGCAACTTAGTGAGACTTGGTTTCAAAAATAAAGAATAAAAAATAGGGCTGGGGTATAGCTTGGAGGTAGAATGCCCCTGAGTTCAATCCCCAGTACTGCAAAAATAAATAAATAAATAAATAAATAAATAAATAATAAATAAATAAATAAGTTGCGAGCTGTCCTGAGATGCAAGCTCCTTCAAAAGGGTTCATCCTCAGCTAGACATGGTGGTGCACACCTGAAATCCAGTACTTGGGAGGCTGAGACAGAAAGATTGCAGGTTCAAGGCCAGCCTCAGCCACTTAGCAAGACCCTATGTCAGAATAAAAAGGGATGGGATGTAGCTTGGAGGTAGAATGTCCCTGGGTTTCAATCCCTAATACCAAAAACAAAAGAAAAAGAAAAAATGTGGCTCACGGTTTGGATTCTAACTTGGAATTCCACCAGTATTTGTGTAAAAGCATCAATCAGGATACTCACCAAATGTCCATTTTCTGGTTTGGACGGTTGTTAGGCGCTCTCTGTGCGATATGAAAAAACAAACAAGCAAACAAAACGTGTTCTTTTGTCTGAGATGGCGTGGGTGGGGAGCCCGCACCTGTACCTGCATGTAGACCTCTAATCATACAGCCTTAGCAACTGAGAAGGAACTCAAAGTGATCAGCACCCCAGCCCCGTTGCTCAGTATTTGGTATCGCATCCAAGAGATGTGGAGTGTCTTGTCTGAGCTCACAAAATGGCAGAGCAGGGACAGAGATGGGTGCAGCTCCCCCTGGAGGGCTCTGAGCCCGCCTCACACCAGGGACACAGGATGAACAGTAAAGGCAGCAAGAGCTGCAACGCCTGGGGCAGGAGGGGAGCTCCAGGATGCTGCCCTGCAGCTGCCTCTGTTGCCATGGAGATAGCACGGCACCCCAGGACACTGGCTGCCTGGGCCTCTTGCTGAGCCCATGGCCACCTGGGTGGTGTCACCAGGCTCCTCCAGAGCTGCTGTAGGTGACACCTGTCCTCCACCTGGAGTACACTTGGAGACAGAGCCAGTGGCCAATCCCAGAATGTATGGGATCCAAACTAAATGCCACAATCATTCACGGTAGCGGGGACAACATGAAGAAAGCTGGGTGGGGCTTGGTTAGTGGAGGGGAGGTGGAGAGGGCCACGGTGAAAGGTGCAGGAAGTGTCAGAGCCAGGGTGAGCAGGAAGGAGAAGCGTTGACCTGTCGAGCCTCCACTCTTCCTTGAGCTGCCCCAGGTGTAGAAAGATCACTCCTGATACGTGGTCTGTCAGTTGTCCTCGTTGCAAAGTGGCCCTAATCTAACTCTTTAGTGGGGAGAAGTGGTTTGAGGGGATGCCCGACCCCACTCCTGATGTTGACCATCCTGGCTCCCAGATACAGAACCCTAGTTTGTTCAAACCACCCAAGCCAGGATGGACCTCACACACGACTACCTCTAGCCTCCCCCAAGATATTCCTGTCTGTTTTGAAAATGTCAAAGCAAACCCAAATAAGAAATTTTGGGTTTTTTTTTTTTGTGGTACTGGGAATCGAACCCAGAGGAATTCTACCTCCAAGCTACACCCCCAGATTTTATTTCTTATTTGCAAACAGTCTCACTAGGTTGCAGAGAGGCTCACTACATGGCTGAGGATGTCCTTGAACCTGAGATCTTCCTATCTCAGCCACCCAAGTACTAGGATTACAAGCAAATAAGAAGTTTTGATAGCAAAGGACTGAGTAGTTTGCAGAATTGTAACAGGAGTAAAAAAATGTGTCAGTTCCTTAAGGTGGATGGCATGTGGCCAGAATCTGAATTTTTAGAAAACATATTATAAAATCTAGACTTGTTAGCAGAGTGCTGTTCATGCAGTATATACGTCCCTGCCAGATGTCATGGCCAGCTGTGAACAGGTGGAGGTCGGTGTGAGCGCCGTTATTTCTGAGTCCTGCAGAGCTCGGTGTACCTCTTTACCTAACTTGCAGACATCCAGACACCCAGCAGGTCTCACCCACCCCATGCTCAGGAGAGGAGCTCAGGAAACCCCACCCAAGCCGTGGGTGATGGGGAAGGTCACCTCCTTTAGCAGGCTTTGCACGCAGCAGAGACAGGCTGATGCTGGAGATGGAGCAGGTAGAGTTCAGAGTGCCAGCTAGAAGGAGTCTGCAGTTTTGGGACTTCTCTGGGTCCTCCAAAGATCTGCTGCTGGAGTCTCTTGCCTGGAGTTCCTGAGATTGCACTGTACTGAAGCAAAGCCCGTCTTACAATCGACCCACCTTCGAAGGTGACTCTGGGTGGCTCCAAGTTGACTGTTTCCTCCCAAGCTTGTGTTTGTCTTGCTGTCTGGCAGCCTCTCCTTCTGGCATTTGGCTTAGATGGGTCTGGATTCAGGTTGTTTGCCTCAGGTGACGAGATTCCTTGCCACGATGCCATAGAGAATGGCGGACGGCAATGTTAGAAGTTGTTTAAGGTTTTTGAAAGGGCTACATAATAGGCGTTTTATTAGAGCAGAACTGTTCTTCCAATCTTTGGAACTCCACCGAGCCAGAATAGATTTTCCTGAGGATCTTGATGTTCCAGATCCTCTCTGATATTCTTGGAAAAGTCTCTCAAATGTGAAAGGGATACTGTTTTCTGAGAGTGTCTTCATGTAAAAGCAAATACTTAAGGAATAATAAGACCCTGTGTTTCATTAAAAAAAAAATCAGAAAACCCCAAATTAACTCATGATTCTCAACGACTTGCCATCCGAAATACACAATAGCTAGAAAATGGCAGGTGTTTCCAGTATGTGAATGATTGAAGCGAAAAGAAAACAAGAAGAAGAAAAGGCAGTTGGTGTGTAGGAGGCAGGCCACCTCATGCAGGGCCAGCGCGGACTTCTACACCTGTCTCTCAGGACACCTGTTTGGATGAGTATCCTTGGATTTATCTGTCTCATCTCTCCCAGCAGCATCGGAAAGTGAGAGGTAATACCCCTGTGTTATCAACTCCTTTACAAATGGCTGAGCCCTTTAAGGAACAGACGCCCATTGAGTGGAGTGAAATGGCGCTCTCAGGCTGAATGTCCTCTTTGGCGCTTACTCGGTAATTTCGAGCCTCTCTCCCTCGGCTTTTTGTCCCCTTCTGAACATGACCTGCAAGCAGATGCGTAGAGTCCCTTGTCAAGGCGCAGCACGGCCCTGTCCATCACGCTACCCATCTGAGTAGCCTCACTGTTCTGCTTCAGCACGGGGCCCATTTCCCTCCCCGAGCTCCTTAGGCATCCAGCGTTGCTATTTAAGCTCCAGATTTCTCAACTTGCTCCAGCCTGGACGTGAATGGGCTGGATTATTCGTTTCCTTTTAAACAAAGTGCTTGGTTGTTGGGTTGCCTGGGGTTGGTTCTCGGCGGTCACTGTCACGTAACAAACATGCTTGGGCCCTAGGGAAATAATTTAACAAGATATCGTGCTATTTCTTCTTGGAGATGTTTGGAGCAGCACGTGCTAGCCATCGTGAACGCTGCTGATGTCACGATCTGCGGGGGAGGAGGGAGCGAGGGGACACAGATGACCAGGCCAGGGATTCAGGAGGATTTGTTTTCAGCTCCGAGTTTGGCTGGTGGGAAAGCGGGGTGGGGAGGAGGCTGTGGCTGCCTGCCTCTGCCCATGGGTGGGGGTTTTGCAGCCCTCGGGGTGGACCTGATGTTTACTAAGTGACCATTCCTAAAGAGCCCATGGAATAGAAAAAGCTCCTCTTCCCACATGCTCCCAAGACGCTTCTTGCATCAGCCAGTGGGGCTGTTCTGCAGGAAAGCCCATCAGAACTGAACGAGACTCTGTCCAGCGACTCACAGGACTCTGTCGTCTTACGCTCAGTCCTCATCCAGTGAGTGATGGCTTCCGGTCACAATTTGTCATTTTCTTTTTCCATTGCAGTGGTTAAGAACTTTGCAACCAAGAAGTTAAAATAGTGGGTGGTGTCTGGTGTGAAAGTGCTATGCCTTATGACTTGTGATGGACCAGCTGGCTCTTACTGTCCTGTTTCCATGGTCAGCAATTAAAGGGCTGTCTGATAAACACAGCATCGGATCTTCTTCAGGGCCATCTCAGTTGATCACGATGGATCTGCAAAGATCAGTGTTCGGCAGTGAGGAAAGGCTATAGTACCTGGGAGCCTGAGACAGGAGGATCACAGGTTCGAGGTCAGCCTCAGCAACTTAGCTAAGTCCTCAGCAACTTATCAAGACCCTGTTTCAAAAGAAAAAACAAAAATAGTGCTGAGTGTATAGCTCGAAGGTAGAACACCCCTGGGTTCAATCCCCAGTACTGACCAGTAATTTTTAATTTCCATGAATATTCTATGTATTGAATATAGTAGTGTTACTATATTTATAGCAGCATTAGCCAATATGTGTTTATAATTTAATCAGTGCCAGTTATGGAAAAAAAATGGTTTACATGCATTGTTTATACACCTCCATTTTGTCACACACACACACACACACACACACACACACACACACACACACACACTTTACCACAGGCAACAGACCTGGGCAGCTCAAGTTACTGGCTTTAGATCACACATCCACCACAGAAAGAAGGACTCTGCTGGTGGCCGTGGGGGTGGCGTTACAATTTAAAAACAAAACTAAGTGACCACAAAGAGGATAAGTGATTTTCTTGAGATCTGTTTTTTTTTTTTTTCTTATAATGTTTGGACTGCTTCTGATATGTAGAACATATAAATTGCATTTTTGGTACATAAACATATAAGTTACATTCTCCAGTGACTGAGTCAAGGCTGTTGTCAGAGACACTAGTTTCTAAAGTTATCATGTTGTCGTAAATCACACTTAAATATGTGCAATCCAAATAAATAACTTACTCTATCTCCCTTTTTTGTATTTAGAAAGCACAAAGATTATTAATAGAAGACACCAAATAGGGTTTTTAAGACAATGGGATTAAGTGGCAGGAGTGTCCTGATGCCCAGAAGTCTCCTGTGGGTCCCTCATCCTGCAGTGAGCCTCAGTCAGGGCTCTGTTCTCTAATTCTCTGCCCTTCCTTCTCCCTCTGTGGTGGCCACAGTCCTTGCGGAGGAGGAAGCGTGTGAGATTCCTGGAAATGATCACTCTGAGTGCTCTCTGAGTACGGCACTGGCCCGAGTTTGGAAGTGAGACCTGCCACTACAGATGCCTTTCTCCCACTCTCCAGGAGAACCGGGAGCAAGCCCCGCTCCAGGGGAAGCATTCACCTCCTGCCCTTCCTGCCCTCCGCCCCAAATGAGCATGTGCGACATTTCCACTCTATCCTGGAAGTAGCATTGTTGTGATAGAGTAGAAAAATGTGCAGTCATTCAATTTCTTGCAGCTTATGTTTAGTCAGAGAGAGAGAGAGAGAGAGAGAGAGAGAGAGAGAGAGAGAGAGAGGAATAAGAGGAGAGGGAAAAAGAAGGGGGGGAAGAAGAAGAAGAACAGAGAGACAAAAACAGAGAGGGAGACAGAGCACAGAGAGACTGTGTCCCCTTCTTTCCTGGATGGCACTGAAGATGCCCCACTCAGCTCCACCCTGGGCACCGTTGACCTTGCCAGGACGACCCACATGCCCTGGTTGCTGGTCCTGTACTATAAGTCAGCAAGCCCAGGTGTTCACCTGAAAAGGGACCCCTTTCCCACTGCCCAAGGGAGGATTTGAGTGCAGGGCATGACCCTCAGGAAAGTGCCGGATACCAGGATACCAAGGTTCCGCATGAGAATGTCTGGCCCGCCACACACCAGGCGCCTGGGTCAGCTTCAGAACCTGACTCTTCACTGATTCTCACTATGAAAGAGAGAAAAGGTTGGCGCCGGTTCCATCTGGAAGGGATGTAGCTGATTGCTGGTTGTTAAAACTGAGAAGGAAAGCTGCTTCAGCTGGAGGCGTCGTGGGTTGAGTGTCCTGGAATCAGGGAAAGGGAGCGCAGAATGTGTCTGCAGTTCAGACACTAGGCTCGGGTCAGGGTTTCCATGTGAGGGGAAGGCCCAACTGTTTCAACTTCCCTCTCAGTTTTAAGGCAGGACGGGAGGACTTGCAGGAGGGTCCGAGCCAGGCACTGGCCTGGGGTCGGATGGAAAGGCAGGATGGATGGCTTCGCATGCTCGGGGTCTAGTAAGGATGGGCTCTGTCTCACCTCCCTGCTCTCAAGCCTTCCGTCTTTGGCGGAGTAACAGTTGCAGAAGCACCCGCAGGGTGCCCAGCCTGCAGCTTTCCCCAGCCAAGGAGTGGGCTGGAGCAACTCCACCCGGGTCTGCCCTCAGGGGAGGCAAGTCTCGCCTGGGTGTGTCACTCAGTCTTAAGCGTGAAGTCACACTGGTGTGTGGGGGTTTTTGTTGTGTCTACCTGTCCTCTACAGAGGACGTCTTGAAAAGCATGTCGCTCTGCTGTGCAATGCCATGCTCATGTCTTTTTATGGAAACCATGATGTAGGGGGAATGGACTGAGGGAGGTGAGGAGGAGGGGTGCCGCCGTGTCCTGGATCCCAGCCCTCCTTCTCCTTTAACATGACTTCTCTGTATTTAGGTGACTTCTCTAGACAAAGTCCCCCGGCCAGTGCCGCCTGTTCTCCAACCTGCTCCCACACCTGCAGTCTCCTTCCTGCATTACCTACTTTCTCCCTCAATAAAAATAATAAATGGAGTTTAGAAAAGCCTCGGGTTAAATCCTTTTCAGGGAAAGGTTTTAAAACGAGTCCTGCCGCCAGCTCAGGACTCGGGTGTCATGAAGACTTGAGCCCCAGCTTCAAGATTCATGAGGCCTGCTGGGCATGGTGGGGCACGCCTGTCATCCCCGTGCGTGGGAGGCTGGGGCAGGAGGCTCGTGGACACTGAGAAAGACCCTGTTTCAAAACAAAATAAATAAAAAGTGCTGGGGGTATGGCTCAGTGGTAGAACACTCCTGGGTTCAATCCCCAGTAACACACACGTGCACACATACACACATGTGCACCTGCATGCGAGCGCGCACACACACACACACACACACACACACATACACATTTGAGGAAATGTGGAGCTTAACATTAAGTGCTTGGTACCCCACTATCTCCTTTTTCCTCATTTGTAAAAGACAAAGAATGACCTCAAATGTTATTGTTGGGATTAAACATGGGAATATATTTAAAGTGCTCAAGTCCCAGCTCCTAAAGAGTAGTGAGAACGCTTGTACAGCAGCCCCTGTCAAAGGCGTCTGGTGCCATCTCTGTCAGTCTGGCTTCTGTAAGGAGACACGAGACTGTGTGGCTGAAGCCATGGGGCTTGATTTCCTACAGCTGGGGAAGCTGGAAGTCCAAGGTGGGGCATAGCCAAACTTGGGGTGTGGTGAGGGCTGTCTCTCTGGTTTCCTCAGGGGTGGTGAGAGAGAAGTGAGCTCTGTCCTACTCTTGTGAGGACACCAACCCCATGACGAGGGCCCCGCCCTAGGACCCTGTCACCTCCTAACACACTCCCATTTCAGCAGGTGGATTTGGGTGAGACACAGGGACCTGCTAGGCTGTGTCCCTCAGCTGAGCTCAGAAAGGTGGGTTGTGCTTGTGCTTCAAGAGTAGTTGAGACATCTGTCACCTCATGGCCACTTTTCCTGGGACCTGTGGCCGTCCCCATGGTTAGCTGTGCCCTGTTCCCTTCTGCCCCACCGAGGCTAAGGCACACGTTGGAGAAGGCAGCACAATCAAGTCTCAGAAGCCGTCGTGTATTTGTGACATTATTTGCAAATAAAGTACATCTCACGCCTTCATGGAGATGGGCTTAGATCTGTGTCCCCGTAGTAAAGGAAGGCCACTGGATCTTCACGTACCAAGTGGAGACCAGACAGACGGGGGACTCTTCGGACCTCTGACTCACACTTCACATGAAAACCTGCTCTGAGCGACCCTGAGCCATGACCACAGAGGCGCTTTGTCATTGGCTAAGCCGTGACCACAGAGCTTTGTCATTGGCTGAGCTGTGCTTTGTCATTGGCTGAGCTGTGACCACAGAGCCGCTTTGTCATTGGCTGAGTTGCTCAGAGCGCTGAGTTGCTGGTGCTGCCCAGCTGGGCTAGAAAGCTCCTCTTAAAGCCTTCCAAGTACTGCTTGCCTCGTGCCGTCCTTTGTTTTAGTGCAAAATAGCAAATGATTCTCAGGACCACGTGAAAGCCACAGTACATTTGATCTTGACTCTGGGGTGAGAAGCAACTGCAAATCCAATCTCAGCCAACATTCACCTTCAGGAAACTTGCCCACTCCTGTCCTTTCCCTGTCGCTCTTCTCTACAGATTATTACAAGATGGATAATGGGGAGACAGCTTCCCCTCAGTAGACCCGCTAGGATCAGCATGCCCTGGCTGCGCGCACACATTCCCTCACTTGGATTGTCCTTCTAATCCCACTGTCTGTCCAATCTTTGCCCCTGACCAAACCCAAGGCTTTTGAATTACTTCTCCCATCCAGTATAGAGGACATGCTCTTTCGAGTTTAACATTATCCAAGCAGTCTTGACTTGAATACACACTCAGAGGCTATAAATTCATAATCCGGGGTTTAAGAAATCTGAATGGTTGTGAATTAAATGGAAAAGATCAAGCCCTTATTTCCTAGCTTTGGATGCAACTGTGTTTATAGAGTGAGATGTTAGGCAGAAATTGGTTTTCAGAACATTTTAAAGATTCCAGTGATAATATTTGCAAATCCTTTCATATGCATGAAAAATTAGCAGCTAAATCTGGCCATTAACACATAATCTTTGTTTGACCAAAGCATGGTATAAAAATGGAATAAACTGTAATTTATCTTAGTTGACGGCTAATTACCTGGAAGTCTGATTAAAGGGAAAACTAAATTTACTTAATTAGTGTTTTGGTGTCTAGTTTGTGTACATGTAAATATGCCTATCTGTTCTTCTACATGCACGCTGCTAGAAACAAATTACCATTTTCATTTGGTCCCATTCAAATGCTGCCAAACTGAGGACAACATGAGAAGAATGGGTGTTTTACTAACAATGATAACAGGTGTTTGTAGACTGAATCTATCAGGGAGCAGCATGTTGATGCAAGAATGGGATGTTTACGACCAAGTCGTTTCCTTTCCTTCCCCGGTGCCCTCTCCTCTGTTGGCCAACTAGTGAGTGCGCCAGCCCTGCCTATAAATCCTGGCACAGTCCAGGAGAAATCTGCATATAATTAAGCCCCGGAGGCAACTGGACTTTGGTAGAGCAGGGGTGGCTTGAAAACTTCAAAACCACTTGTTTGTTTGGAATGGAATTGGTGGAGTTACTTTGTTAGGATCCGGATAAACGTGCAGTCTCTGCAGCCCGTGGTGGAGGGTGGAGGGGGTTTTCTTAAATTCAGCTGATGTGCACAGGTTCTCCCTCAGATGCAGGAGGGACAGGAGACAGAGGTAACACACCTCAAGTCCTGTTACAAAGTCTCTTTCCTTTCTGAGTCTCTGGAAGCCAAGGAAACTTCCTTGAATTCTTTAAAGTGATCTGAAAGTCACAGGATGCTATTTTTGAAATCTTTTTTTTTCCTTATGTGGCAGACCTACCCATAGTTCAGTTATATGATTATAAATGATTGGACTACATTATCAGCTCTATAAAGCATCACAGATTTTAATCAAAATCCATGAAGAAATAAAAGTCTTAATTAAATTTGAAACTCTATATCCCAGACCCTGAGGTTTCAAATATTATTTTTCACTCTCACCAACTGTCCTCTTTGATTCACCTACAACATGCATGGGGAAATAGCTAATTATTTTAAAGTAAAATACCATAGAAACAACCCGGGAGCATGGAGAAATCATTTGAGAGCCACAGGATGCAGGAGGGGAAAGGACCTACCTGCATCTCTGTTCCACAAAGACATAGGTCAGCAACCACTCAGTTCTTTATCCTCACTCTTTTGCACGACAGGATTGTCTAGCATAATTGGAAGTTCTCCAAAATAACGGCTTCTGACAGCATTTCTAAAGATTCAGGGTGGAAATCCAGGAGAGGAATGATATTCTTAGTGGTGAATGATAAGGACTGAGGTGACAGATTCTGGCAGCCTTGTCTGTCTTTTGCCTCCTCCCAAGCCATCCCCATTCCTCTTCTGAACTGGTTAGTCACTTTCTGGATCTCTCTTCCTTGTTTATTCTGCCACTTAACTGAGTGGCCCCAAGGTCGCACAAAGGAAAGGGGCCATGACAAGTTAGAAGAACACCATTCGTTCTTTTGAGGCCGTCAACAACACAGGTTACCTATTCTCTTCCAGATTTCTTTAGGGTTGGGGAAAAATGACATTGGAAAATGGCTGTTGGGTGGTGGCATTGAGTGTTGGCTGTTTCAGTCACCTCTTCAGCTCAGTACGAGAGAACCTGGCTCATCAATACCGCCTTCTAAGTTGACAGAGAGTGCATGTACTGCAGTAGCATGCCAAGTCTAGAGAAGCTTCCAGCAGCAGCCACTGAAGACATCCTGGTAAACATCTACCAGGAAACCCAGGACAAAAGGGAGAGGATGACTTGTGGGTTTTATGGTGTTTTCTTTTTCAACGTCTGAGCGAAGCAGTGTTGAAGTTGCGGCTAAATACACAAACACTTGACTCAAAGACATAATTGCCTTAATCGGGGCTTGCTATGCTGTGCCGTGAATCGTCAGGGCCCTGGTGGAAATGGAATTGTGCTCATGGATCGTCTCCAGGAGATTGTTAGGAAAGATATGGTTTTTGGAAAACAATAAACTTCTCGTAATGGGCTCAGCATGTGTGACTTGCAGCTGCCCCAGCTGGAGTCCACACACTGATCCGAACGCTACCTTATATGGCTTGAACACTTCAGTAGGCCTCTGAACAGGTTGCTCCTTCTCAAAAGCCAAGTGCTGGGAAAACGTGTATTAGTAAAGGGCAGAATTAGAATTTCCATTATCTATTCTGGACGCAGAATGAGAAACAAGTACTAAGACTTATCTATGTGCTTTCTGCATGAGCAGGGCAGTCTGAGTCAGGGAGCTTCAGGAGTTGCACTCTGTCCCCTGGACAGGCAGCTGTTGAGGACTTACACTCAAAGGAGTGTAGATGTCACCTGGGTGCCAAGATGTCACCTGAGTGCCAAGGTGGGCACCATCTCACCTCTGCCTGTAGGCAGAGGGCAGGGTGACCTGGTGGCTGTGAGTCAGACAGATGGAACCCTGGGGGTCCAGCCAGGGCTGCAGGCGGGTGGACAATTTCCCTACAGAATCTGGAGAAGGTGCCACCAAGAATTGATGGGAATTTGACCTGGGGCTAGAAGGTTCATTGGAATTTTAGGAGTGGAGGAAGCAGACAGAGAGGAAGCAGCTGGAGCTCAGATAGGAGTTAAAGGTGGGAGAATTCTCGGTGTCTGGGCGGCCGCCAGTCTAGAGGGTGGGAGAGGGATCTTCCTTCCATTCTTGGAACAGAGACTTTCTGCCACATCGCGCTTGCTCGGTGGAGGAAACGGTCCTGGGTGTAACACAAACCCAGCTTCTGTAGATTCTGTGCTTGGTATGGGGAACTAAGTCACATACCTGGGACTTTAACGGCTGTTTTGTTTAATGGCAACTGAGTGTCGTAGAGAAACTCAGAGAGATGAGGGTTCTGCTGGGGTCCAGAGCTGGGCCGTCCACTGGAGATGCTGGAGAGAGGTGGGGACCTCTGGTTTCCAGCCCCGGGCAGAAGGGTGTATGACTCAGAGTAGTACAGCAATCAGGAATCTCCCTGCTGAGCATTTGTTTCCATGGAGAGGAGTCTCCAGGCTGGAGCCATAAAGAATGTGGGACACCACAGCTTCAGTGATCACCTCTTTATCCTGGGTCTCCACCTGTCCTTTCTGTCTCCTCCCAGGACCCTGAGCAGGACGGGAGGATTGGGAAATAACTGGAGAAGTCCCATATTTTAGGATGGCAGAGTCACTAGTAGATCTGTAGATGCCCTAGCAGGTCCTGCCCCATGGAGGGCCTGGTCTGCAGTTCCAAGCCCAGGAGCGTGCCCTGTTTATTAGCACCCAGTGTGCATTCTCGCTAGGGCAGAGGACAGGGGTGAGAAGGGCTGCCTTCCGTGTCCCTGCCCTTCCTGGGCTGCCTAGCCTGCACTTGAAGGGACCTTGACCTGCCTTTCGCAGGGAGAAATTGGCAGCATGCAGGCAGAGTGCAGAGTGCAGGGCGGCAGGGCGCCAGGCATGTGCCCTCTTGGTTCTCCGCCAGCCTGCCAGGTGACCAGAGACGAGAGGGGCATTTTCAGGACAGGAAAGATAAGTATTAGGGGACGTTAGGCGTGGCCTTGGGATGCCAGCCTGGGGGGATTCCAGAGCCACGTGCTGAGCTGCCAGGTGTGTGATCTTGGCTGAACACGGTTTTGTATGACCCTCCTCACCTCCCGGAACCTGGTCTGGAGGTCAAGGCCAGGTGTGCTGAAAACTGGGCTTGAGAGTAATGGTGTTGAACAGGGACCCATGCTGGGCCCGCCCCAGGAAGCCCACTCTGACCAAACCCCGATAGCGCTGCTGTACCCTGCATTTGTCCTTAAAACTCCAGGTGTTTGTGGACTGACTCAGGGATTAACTACATGGGTGACTCTCCTGGTTGGCTTGTTTGTACTCTGCTCTGTGATCCACAGGACCCAGCAGCTTCCTCTGCCTCCATCATTTCCATTTGAGAAATGCTAAAGTACAAATCAGCTCGGGAAGCAGGCCAGGAAAGAGAAGCCCCAAGCCTGCCTGTGACCCTGGCCAGCAGCGCCCGCCCTCCCAAGGGGCTGCACACCTGCCTGACCTCAGGCTTCCAGTTGGAGCAGCGCTGTGTAAAGACACAGGCCTGGGGACTGGCCTCGTAGTCTACTGAATAAACTATTCGGTGAAAATCCCTTTTTATTCCTCGATGAAACTGCGTTTATTTTCTTGTAACGAGAGTTTGGACTAGACTGATTCTGAATCTTTCGAATGGACGTAGAAGGAAAGGTTCCCTGTGCCCAAGTAGAGGTGTCCACAGCATGGAGAGCCTGAATCAAGTCCCAGCACACCGGGAGGCATCCTGGATGGGTGGACAAGCCGGAGCTTGACCTCTGGTACCAAGCAGTCTGCCTGATGCTCTGATCTGATTAGGGAATCCTCTCTGCCCTTGAGTGAGAGGAAGGAGGGATTTTAAATGGTTTCCTGTTCTTCTGTCAAGTGGATAGTACTTTTGATGAGCCCCAGGTCTAATTGCCAGGGCCTTTATTATAAACCAGAAAAACACAGCAGACAGGCAACCTATTAGAATTGAACTCCGGCCAAATCAGAGGTGATCTCCTGCCGCAGATCAACAGCACGCCCCTGCGAACGGAGGACACCCTGACACTAACACTGATGGAGGGCCAGCAAGCCTGTGGTCAGAAGTCAGCAGGAGGACTGCTGCCCTCCACGAGAATGGCAGGCAGGTGTCTCCCCTTGCAAGACAAGTATCACACCATGGCCGCAGGGACTTTGCAAGGAAGATCTTTTGTGTGTGTGTGTGTAGAAACTAAATTGTTACCATCGAGTTCCCCTTCCCATTCTACTCTGCCCTTGGGTTCAGGAGAAGGGTGGATCAAGGCTGAGGTCCCTGAGGAGGGTACTGATTCAACTTATCATCATTTATTAGGCCTCATTAGCCCTGTGTCCAGCACTGTGGGATCACAGGGACTGGACAGTCCAGGACTTGGTGTCCCTGTGCACGTACCTGATCCTGTGCAGTCAATAAAGCTGCAGGAGAACTCACACCAGGTCCTTTCTGCAGAAGTGCTCCCTACCTGTGCGGGCTGCTAAACAAATGGGCTCTCTTCTCCCCACCTTCTGTGTCCAGCTGCTGACCCACACTGGCTCCCTAACCCTCACAAAATGCCTTCTCAGCAAGTTCTTTTTGTTTTCGAAGTCCTCGATCTGATGCCGATAATAGCCAATGCTTCCTGAATGTCATCCTGTGTCATGATGCAGGCACTGTTGGGTGGTCTGTGTATGTCTTTCGTACCAATGAAGGAACCCAAAATATCTCTCCCTACATGCTGAGGTTGCTGAGCTGAGACAGTTGAGAATGGGGATGTCCCTCAGTCTTATCCTTTGTTTTCTTCTTGTGGTTTTATGATTTTGCCTTCAATAGTTGGATCTGCGGTGGATTCTGGATATATTCTTTTAGTATGCTGTGAGGTAGGGATTGTGATTCATTTGTTCTCATACGGATATTGAATTGCTCCAGCCCCATTCTATGAAAACATCATCCTTTTCCCACGGTGGGGCCAGGGCATCTTTGTGAGAGGACAGGCCACAGGATCTGTGCCCAGACTCTTGCTGTATGCTTTTTTATGTACCTCAGGATCGAAGTCACGCTGCTTAAATTACTGGCCTTTAAGCCTTGTGAAGCGGTAGTTTAAGTGCTTGAGAATAGCTTCTTCAAGATTGCCTTTGTTATGCCTTACCTTACATTTTCATAAGAATTTTAGAATCAGTCTGTCACATCATGTACACACATGTAGAGGGTAAAGTTGGTAAAAAATTACATATCTACAACATAAACATGTGCTCCACTAATGTGATGTACACCTTAGTTATTGAAACCTTTAATTTCTCTTGACAACGTTTTAAAAATTTCTGGGTAGGGGAATTGTACAACATTTTAGGAGGTTGATTTCAAACTATTTGGAGGTTTATGAGTCTAATATAAATGCTTTTATTCTTTGATTTTCATTTTATTTTTTCACTTCTGTTCACTTTGTTAATGTTTATATTAGTGAGATGGAAAAACAGGTATCACTAATTTTCTTATTGACTTTGCATTTTCTTACTCCTTATTTAAAACGGCATCCTAAAATACCACTTGTAATTTTATTCTTCATTAGGGTCTGAGTACATTTTGGATAATTTTCTCCTCATCCTCACAGTACTTAGCCCAGTGTTAACCAAATACATGCTTAATTACTTGTTGGTTTGTTGTAAGGGTCCATGATTTGTGTAAGGAACTTTAGTCCTTGCTGGGAAGTTCTCTTTGGTTGTTAGGCACTTGTATCTGATTCTAGGGAGTTTGATGAAACCGAATCTCACAGGCTTATGATCATCTCTGAAGTTACAGTTTTGAAAACAGATGATTAGAACATTTTGTTCAAATCCAATATATTAACATTAGCAGCTAAAATTTCATGAAGCATGAAATTTCACCATCTAGACAATATTACATTATATTGTAAGAGTTTAAAAACTTAATAAGACCTCATTGGCCAGGAGTGTCACCCAAGCCTATCATTTAATAGTGAAATCACTGTTAAAAAAGAAAGAAGTGTTTTATCATCCTCGTAATATATTTCAAATGAACAGTGAATCATGAATACGTGACCTTAATATATAAAGCAAGAGGTTAAAGTAAAAAGAAATCCATCTAAATTTAAAAGTAAAAAATGCGTGAGTTCTCTTTGATCTTAAAACAAACATGTATAGTGCCTCTCTCATTAATGCATTATCTTTAGAAAGTAGCCTGGGTTTGTCGGAATTGAGAGAAGATTCATTTAATCAGCTATCGTAGTTCATCTGTTAAATTACAGCACTTTGCTCTCCATTTGTAAAATAATCTTCAGACTAATGAAGTAAGGTCAATTGCATGCAGTTTTATTCTAGCCAAATTGCTGTTAATTGCATCAAAGGCTTTGGTAAGGTCAATAAATGTTGGCTTTTAATATCTTCTCTTGAAAATGGCAGAAAATAAACGCCTTTCCTCTGTAATGCATTCAGGCTTGGGGCCACCCGGAGCAGGTAGAACATTCAATTTTCATTACCTGATTTGAAAATGCTCCATTTCTAAAGAAATAGAGGAAGGATTGGAGTTGCTGGAACCATTTTAGAAAAGACTCTGCATCCCAAGAGCTCCCTGGTGACTCCTCAATCATGTCAGTGGTGTCCCCCAAATAGACCAGATGTCTCCCGAACAGCTGACTGTACACTGTGGACTTGGTATTTCCGTGATAATCAGACTGGACCAAGTCATTTCTGTTTCCTTAATTCCCCTTGCTCCCAACAGTACATGTTTGCAAGTCAACTCAACACTGGTGGCAGTATGAGGTAGGTATATTAGCTGTTGACCGTGGGGGCCATACACTTGGGCCTGAGTGATGAAGGGACAAGATGCCTGGTCTTTGCTGTGGCCCCACAAATTTTGCAGATATGACAGTTCCTAGGACTTGATTTGATCTTCCCAAGTTTTACCTTTTAAGATGAGTTCTCTTCTAAACACTCAGCTGGTAAGCTACTAACACGTGGGTGTGTGTGTTTCTGAAATAGTGGAGACACACGTCATGGGAGCTCTGGGCCAAGGAAAGCCAGAAAACTGCAAGTGAAAGATCCAGGTGGGCAGGCAGGCAACAGTGGAAGATGGGGGACAGTAAGTAGGCAGGGGGATGGTACCATATGTGCAGGGAGTAGGGAAGGATGACCCCTTGAAGAATCACACACACCTTTTCTGTTCTTTGGATCCATATAAAGTCACAATTCCTAATCAGATATTCAATATACTGATTACTCATGTTTATCTTACAGTTCAAAAGAATGATATTTTATGGGCACAGAGTACAGTGGGGGATACTCTTAGTAGAGGCTGAATTCAGGAAACACAATGCATGTTCCAGTAGCTATAACCAGAAAGACTGGAAGGCACCAAAGGGAACTTTGATGCGTCCCAGACAAGCCCTGTGGGTATTTTAAGTGGTCTACGCAAGCATGCAGTAGGAATCCCGTGACATCTCAAGCAAGGTGTTGATACAGTTAACAGCTCATCTGCGCGCATGTGCACACTGGGCTGAGTGTCCCAGGTCGCCCTGGTGGAGTTCACAGCCTCCTGAGAACGATGTGCGAGGGGAGAGCTGTGGTGTGGGAGAGCCAGCCCTTCCTCTTCCCTGCTGAGATCAGATAGCACTTTTCAAGGAGCCCAAGCCATGCTTGCTGTGGCCCCTGCTCCTCTTCCTCATCATCCACACTGCTGAGCCTTCTTGCTCCATCTCCTTTTTATTTTTTTTTAACTTAAAATTGTGTGTGTATGTGTGTGTGTGTGTTACTAAGGGATAGAACCCAGGGCTTTCTACCTCCAACCTACATCCTCAACCCTTTTCATTTTTTATTTTGAAATTTTGAAATAGAGTCTTGCTAAATTGCTGAGGCTGTCCTTGAATCTGGATTCTACTGTCTCAGCCTCCCAAGTACTGGAATGATTGATATGCACCACCATGCCTGGTTTTCCTCCTCCCCCCCCCCCGCACTTTGTACTGGGGATTGAAACCAGGGGCATTCTACCTCCGAGATACATCCCCCCCCCCAGTCTGAAGGGCACTTTCCTGGACTCCAGTGCCACTGAGGGGTAGAAGAGGATAGATCCAAAGAAAGTCTTCTAAAATGGGCAAAGAGTTGGGCATGATGGTGCACACCTATAATCCCAGTACTTGGGAGGCTGAGACAGGAGGACTACAGGTTCAAGGCTAGCCTCAGCAACTTAGCAAGGTCCTTAGCAACTTAGTGATACCCTGTTTCAAAATAAAAATAAATAAATAAATAAATAAATAAAACAAGAGTGGGGGTGTAGTTTGGAGGTACAGTGCTCCTGGGTCCAATACCCAGAAAAACAAAAATAAAATAAAATGAATGAGACTACCCAGTCATTTGATACTCGAAATAATGAAGTGTAGTAAAATTATTATCTTTTCCGGCCCCGGGTTCATTGCTAAGGACATAGGTACATCTTTCTCACTTATATCCCATGTGGAACATCAACCAGAAGTGTTCCTAATTAGGCTCTGCTACTGTGGTTATAACCATAATAATGACAGGTGGCATTTAGCAAGCACTCACTTTTAGGAACTGTCTCGTACAAGAGTGAGCCTGGAAATATTAAACACCACAGTAGTGCATGGCAGAACCTGAACCTAACCCTAAGAAACCCAACTCCAGCGGCTGCATTCCTGGCCTTGACGTTGACAAGAGTATGCACCCACAAGTATGCTCAAGTAAGCAGTTGGGCTGTACCGTAGCCCCTGCAGAAGTTAAACATTCTGACTGATCAAGGGTGCTTTCCTAGAAAGTAAAACTTTGACATTGAAACTGAGAGTCTAGGAATCTGTGGGAAGGTACCACAGACAGGACAATTTTCCTGGAAAGGTAGAACGAGACTTTTAATTGACTACAGATGGACTGCATGCAATGGAAAGTTTATTTTTTCTGAATGCTGCTTGGCTTTGAGATGTAAGATTTACATGTTGAGTCAGATGCAATAGCGCACGCCTGTGATCCCAGTAGTTGGGAGGCTGAGACAGGAAGATTGCAGGTTCGAGGCCAGCCTCAGCAACCTAGTGAGACCCTTTTTCAAAATAAACGATAAATAAGGTGTATCTCAGAGGCAGAATGCGCCAGGGTTCAATCCCCAGTAAAAAATATATATTTTTTTTTTAAAAAAGATTGATTTACATGTTAGATACTCCCTGGTTCATTTTACTGTGCCAAAGATGATCCTGTCTTTATTGTGTCTCTAGGAATTGAAGTTGGCCCCAGTCTGTTTTCATGCTGCCATTGGTCATTGGAATGGTGTTCTGTGCTAGCACTACTCATTTTAGAAAGATCGTCCCAGTGCCAGGTAACACTCTGCAGGGTGTGCTATCACGGGGCCACTGCCCATTAGATGCTTGAGAAAACACAGCTTTTCTAGACACCACCTCTAAACCCCTTTACCCTTCAAGTGTCCACTTTGATCCAGACCCTTAAATGACTCCCCAGAGTTTCTTCTTTGCAGAGATTAATTTTAGACTCTGGTATTGCACTATTTGGGGGCCAGACTGACCTAAAACTAGTACAAGATGATCTTTCAAAGAGAGAGAAAGATTCCCAAGACTGGAAAATGACCTAGAATGGACCTGAGCAGAATGAAGGATGCAATGTCTCGACATTGCATCTGAAAACCCCTCGATTTACTGCATTTCAGCAAATGTCTTGGTGCGAGAACATTAGTGGATTCAGTTCTATATAAAGAATCTGAAAGCACAGTAGGAAATGATTGCCTTGTTTTAAATTAGTGAGGCATAACAATGAGTTGTTTTCTAAGTGACCAGCCTGTGTGATTTATGACTACATCCCAGCCAAAACTCAATTATATAACATAAATAAGTAGGGAGTTAGTGTGGGGCTTCAAAATAACAGGAAGTAGTATAATTATCTTGTTCTCCTGCCTGGAATTCATCACCAAGGCCTGCTGTGGATCTGCCTTCTGTAGTGTAGGGAATGTTTTGAGCCTGATGAGCGTGTGTTGTAAAGTCTCCACTTCGTGGGCCCAGCGCTCACTGGGAGGACTTGAGGTGGCTCCTCTGTGGAGCGATGGAATGGCGTGCGGGCTGTCACTGCAGGTTTCTGTTTAGTCATGAAAACTTACCAAGCACATCGCCGCATCATCGGCTTCAAGACACCAAATGAAGTGTATTTGTTCCTCATGTTTTTCTAGAAGGGCTCTGCCTGAAGGTCAGGGCTGGATGAAAAGAGTTCTGAGGCTTCTTTCTGCCTGAATGTGTGTTACAAAACCTGTGAGCCCCTCGTCCTGTGTTTGCATTGTAAAGTGCACTGGGATGACAGAACAAAATCAACAAGGTGAAATTTACCAGGGATAAACGTAATCCTTCTTTTAGGTTAGATAAAGCAAAGTCTTTGGGGGAAGATCCTGGGAAAACTTGGACACACACACACACACACACACACACACACACACACACAAGACTAGGGTCTTAGTTGACCTCATGATGCATATGGGCCAATGTTAAGACACTGCTGTAGATCTATCCATGATAAATCAGTATTTTGCTCAGATAAAAGCAAGTAATTTAAATAATAGTTATGCAGATTATCTGGCCATTACATGGTAAGCCCTTGGATATTTGCATTTTCAGGGGTCAATTTCCAGCCCCCAGAGTTTGCCTCTGGGGCACTTCTTCCTGTGTATCTTCTGCTTTGCTATGTCTGCAGGGATTCTGCCCCTTCTGGAATGATGTACTTATCCAAGGAAGCCACATTCACTGGTGGGAAAGGCTAAAGGTCTAGAAGCTATTGGATCCACAGAAGAGCAACCAAAATAAGAAATAATTTGGAGATATAATCATGGGAGGTAGGGGGGAGAGAAGAGTTGCAGAACTGATTTCCAGCCTTACACATACCTGTAAAATAACTCTCATTGTCCTTTCCTGCTTCTGTGAGAAGAACTGAAATAAATACCCAGTCCCAGAGAGATTAATATTAATATGAGAGATATGGGCTGTGCAGACTCAAGACAGCCTGCTATGATCCCCTAGAAAAAATAGAAAGGTTCAAGATCAGTGTCAACTAAACGAGATTCTCAGGGACCTAGTGAGATGCTGTATCAAAATAAAAAGTAGAAAAAGGGCTGAGGGTATAACTTGGAGGTAAAATGCCTCTGGGTTCAATCCCTGGTACCACACACGCACAAAAATTATATACCTCCAATATACAATAGCACGGAGTGAACAGCATTCTGATTCCAAAAGGGAGTAGTAGGGGAAAAGAAGAGGGATTGGAACAAACCAAGACCAAAACATAGCAGGGCAAATGGTAAGTCCTGCACTTCCACCAGCTTTTGGTGATGAGATACGAGCCCCTTATGAATCTCCCCCACCCCAAAGCTTTGCCGAATACAGTCCCGATGGCCTCTCTCTTAGCCTGCTTTATCTAGAGCCTTGTCTCCTGGCAGCCCTTCTGTATTCCTGGAATCTCTTAATTTGGGGGGTCTTGTAGTTTGGGCTTTACTCTCACAGCACCTCCATGCTGTGTCCCCTCAGGATCTGGCTGTGGGGATTCTGACCTTGATAGACATAGCCTGGCCTTCCAAGCTTTACTTTGAAATCTCATGGTAAGCCTCCATGAAACCTTAGCTCCAGCAGCTTGCATTCCTGTGGAGCCAGCACCAGGTGGACAATGCCAAAGTCCACCACCAGCCAGGTCTCCTTGGACATGGCCCATGTGTGCCTGGGCCACGGAGCAGGGTGACACAAATCCTGAGGAAACAAGTCCTCAGGCAGCCCTATGTGAGCACGGTGCCCCCAAGGTTTCTTCTCAAAGTGACCCCTTTCAATTAAGTTTCCACTGTCAGCCATTGGGCCTGCAATGGGTAGAGTCTTGCTGATTCCTGAGATGTCCTCCAGGCATCTTTCCTCTTTGCTCTGCGAAACCTAAACTTCTCTTTAGTAGGGATAATCTCTTCAGCAACTACACCTTCCCTGACTCCAGTTTTACATGGATTTTTTTGATAAACTCCAAGTTTAATTTTTTTTTTTACTCTGCTTTCTGCTCTTGATTCTCACAGTAAGTTTGTATTACAGCTGCCAGCAATATCCATGTCACTGCCTGAAGGCTATGCTGCCTTAAAATTTCCTCAGCCAGATTAACTAGTCCATCACCTTTAAATTCATTCTCACAGGAAGTTTCAGAACATGGGGGGAGAAATGTAGACGAGTTATTTGCCAGAATATAACACAAATGGACTCTAGTCTAATTCCCCATTCTTTCCTTATCCCTATCTGAAACCTCATGAGCAGTCTTTACTGTCTACATTCCTATTAGCATTTTGATCTTCTGAGCTCCGACCAGAATTCCTGCTTATAACATTCTAAGATTTTTCAAGCCTGCATCTCCAAACCTTTCCAAACCCTCCCACAAACCACCTCCAAGCATTGGGCAAGCATTGTCACGGCAGTAACCCCACTTCTCAGTTCCAGTTTCCGGGATAGTTTTTAGTCACTGTGGCCAAAATGCCTCACAAGAATAAGAGGACTAAAGGCTTATTTGGCTTTTGGTTTCAGAGGTTTGGTCTGTGGTCACCATGCTCCAAAGCAGAAACGTCATGGCACAGGGGACAATGGAGGAAGGCTGCTCAGCTCATGAAAGCTAGGAGGCAGAGAGAAAGGAAATGGCCGCGACAGATAGTCATCAAGGACAGGTTCCCAATGACCCACCTCCCTTAGCCCATGCCCCAGCTCTTTTTTTTTTTTTTTTTTTGCAATACTGCAAATGGAGCCCAAGGGCATTCTGCCTCCGAGCTACACCCCCAGCCCTATTTTTTTTTTTTTTTTTTTTTTTTTTTTTTTTTTTTAAAGTTTATTTTTAAACATTTTAATAGCATTTACTAAGACAAAAAGGACATTTTATTAACCTGTAAGTTTTTTTTTTTATTTATTTTTTAATTTTTTATTTCTTTTTTTAATTTTTTAGCATGGAATTTTATACATTTCTTGGGTACAACAGGGTTAATTACACATTTTTGTTGGGTACAAACTAGTACAGGTAAAGACATCCATGCACATATTTCTCATTAACCCTTCCCCAATTCCCACCCACCCTCCCCCTATCTCCTGGTCAGTTTAGTGATTGACTT
>PVLC010004369.1:0-85799 GCA_004027655.1 Graphiurus murinus
TCCCAGCATTCGGGAGGCTGAGACCGGAGGATCCGGGTTCGCGGCCAGCCTCAGCTACCTAGTGAGGCACTCCGCAACTTGGTGAGACTCGGTTTCAAAATAAAGAATAAAAAAAATAGGGCTGGGGGTATAGCTCGGAGGTAGAATGCCCCTGAGTTCAATCCCCAGTACCGCAAAAAAAAAAAAAAAAAAAAAAAAAAAAAAAACAATTGACCGGAAATATAAGTGTTTATTTTCAGATTCTGAATTCTGCTCTCTTGGTTTACATGTTTATTTTTGTGCAAATTTCATGCTCCCTTGATTGCTGTGGTTTTATTTTAAGTTTTGAAATTTGGCAAGGTAAATTCTTCAGCTTTTTTCTTATTTTTAAAGTTGATTTGGCAATCTAGCTCTTTATACTTCCATAAAAATGTTAATATAGTACTAATTTTTATAAAAAAGACTGCTGGGATTTTGATAGAGATTCTGTTGAATCTATAGGTTGATTTGGGACAGATTGATGTCCTAACTATTTCTTCTAATCCATAAACATCAACTACTTAACCATTTACTACTTATCCATTTAATAATCTTTTAAAATTATTCTCAGTAATATTTTACAGTTTTCAGTGTACAAGTTTTACTCTTATTTTATTCAGTTTGTTCTTACTTATTCTTTTGTGGATATTGTGAATAAAATGGCTTTCTTAATTTTATTTTTACATCATTTGCGGGCAGTTTTTAAAGTTTGATTTTAGTATATGGATATTGTATCTTGCAACTGTGTTAAACTCATTTAAACTAATTTTTGTGTGTTCTTAAGGATTTTCTGCATACAAGATAATATCATCTGGAAATAAAAATGTAAAATTGGTTTTATTTCTTTCTTACAAATCTAGATGCCCTTTCTTTTTCTCCCTTCTTTCCTTTCTATTTTTCTATTTCTTTGAATTTCTATTTTATATAGTGATGTCCTCTGTATCATTCCTAGATTAATAAATTATGTTTTCTCTTTTTACTTTGATCAAGTTAGCTAAAGATTTATCAATTTTGTTTATATTTTCAGAGAATTCACTTCCGATTTCATCGATTTTTCTCTATTATTCTGTTTTCTATTTCACTGACTTCCATTTTGTTATTTCTTGATTCTGCTTGCTTTGGACTTAATTTGATTTGTTTTGTAAAGTCTTGAGAAGCAAACTTAGATGATTGATTTGAGACCTTTCTTCTTTTCTATAAATTTCCTTCAGAGCAATACTCTAGCTGCAGCCTAGAAAATTTGACATATTGTGTTTTCATTTTCATTCAGCTCAACATATTTTCTAATTTGTTTTTGATGTTTTTTTCCATCCATATCCTTCCATTGCTATTCTGTGTCCCTTCTTTCTCATGAAAATCGAATCATAATTATATTGCTACCATACATGATAAGGTTTTTATTTTTCTCTTTCTGCTTTCAAATTTATTTTTTCAACAGCTGGAGAGGTCTAGGCATGGATTTATTTGCTTATTTTACTTGGAGCTCATTAAATTATTGGACATTTGTTATTAAATTTGGAAAGATTTTGGCCATTATTTCTCCAAATACATTTTCTGTTCCTTTCTCTCTTCTCTCCTCCTGGAACTCCCATTATGCATAATTAGTGTTTTCCTATCATCTCTGAGGTTCTGTTAATTTTTATTAAGTATTTTCTTCTATTTTATAAATTGAATACATTTAAATTGGGTAAATGTATTTTCTAGACCAGTGATACTTTCTTACCACTTGAATTCTGCTACCGAATTTTATTACATTTTTCATTTCTATTATTATCATTGTTGTTGTTATTATCATCATCATCATCATTATTATTTTGGTGTTGAGAATTGAACCCTGGTTCATCCTACCTCTCAGCTATACCCCCAGACCTATTTTATTTTTATTTTGATACAGGATCTATCTACGTTGCTGAGACTGGTCTCAAACCTGCAATCCTCCAGTCTCAGCCTCCCAAGTATTGGAATTATGGGGGTGAGCCACCATGCTTCACAAAATTAATATCTTTTCATTCCAGAATTTTCCATCTCTTCCTTTTTTATACTTTAATCAATATTTCTTGTTTGTCACAGTCAAAATTTCCTTTAATTCTTTAAATGTGGTTTCCTTTAGTTCTCTGAAAATATTTATAATAGCTACTTTGACATCTTTGCCTGCTAAATACATCTGGGCATACTCAAAGATATTTTTCAATGTTTGCTTTCCCCATGGGTACGGATTGCACGGTCCTGTTTCTCTACACCTTGTTGCATAATATTTTGTCGAAAAGTGGGTATTTTAGATAATATATTGTAGCACCTTTAAATTCTTACTTGTGTGTCTGTGTGAGAGAGAATTGTTGTTGCTGGAGTTTTTGCGTGTTTTCAGTAAGTGCTCTAGACTTAATTTGTTGCATCTGTATGCCCACGATGGGCAGCTACGATGTCTCTCCTTGTTATATCCCTGGTTTTATTTCCTAGCCTGAACTCTGTGGTATTCCTATATGTCTATATGACTTAGGAATTAGCCAGTGATTAGTGGAAGGTTGTGTTCAAGTACGTCAGGCCGGCAAAGCTTCTACCCTGTGTCAAGGGACTTGTGTGCTTTGTGGAATATATGTGAAGTTTAGGCATTTTCAAGTCTGTTGGCTTCTATTTTGGGGGTCTTTCTCACATCTTCCCTCAGCATGGAGTTAGCCATTGCAGTTAGCCAAGTATGTGTGGAGCGCTTGGACTTTCTCAGGTCACCCCTGTCCATGTGCACAGCTTTCCGAGCAGGTATTCAAGGGAGCTGATTTAACTCTCTGAGGCTCTCAGAATTTTAGGATCTCTTTGTCAAATTGCTGGGTAATCTATCAGTCTGACATTCCCCTAACAGTCTGCAAACTCAGGTCTGCCCTGTTTGTTTCTTCCCAAATTTCCTTCCTCTACCAGCAAAGCCACTGCGTGCAGATTTCTCTTCTGTACTCTTCATTGGGTCATCCTGCAGCAGCAGTGGTGGAACCCCACTGTGGGGCACTGCCACACTCACCACGCTTGAGAGGGGATGGGAAGGGAGCATTCTTAGACAGGGAATGAAGCTCAGAAGTGTTCTTGATCAATAAATGCTTCTTAACTTAGTATTCTCTTTTGGTCAATTTCCAGAGCCCAGAAGTGGTTTCAGCCAATTTCTTAATTGTTTCTGTGGAAAATTTAAGCCAATCACTTCGACTGGACCTCTCCTAGACAATTTACCTGGAATTCTGTCTTTATTATCTCTTCATTATTCACATCCTTATTGACCCTCCCAATTCTCAGCTTTTGTTTTCTTAATGTTTTCTAGCTTCTCAGTGACTATTTTCAGCTTTTTAGCATATTTCTTTGGGAAAGTTGAAATGAAGAAAATATCATTACATACTGATATTGTACTATAATTACAATGACATGAAATGCATCATTAAGACAGAATGCACACGAGTTTAAATGATAATCATATTAGGGTGTGGGATTATGGGTGATTTCTTTCTAATTTTATGTAATATTTTTCTTCTTGGTAAATGGTGGCCACTAAGATTCTGTCTTTCACCAAGAACTTGGAAATTAGAAGAATTAGGCCACTACTCAGGAATTATGTTTATAATCAGTGTGTAGTGGTTCAGAGCAAGAATATGCAGGGGTAGCATACATGAGGAAGAATGACTCCTCCGTCAAGTAGTTTGACAGCAACTGAATGCCTGTGCCAAGGTTTCTACAGGGCAGCCCATGAGGGGTCAACCAAGGAGAAAGTGAGGGCCACAGAGACAGTGTTAGCACTGTCCAGGGAGAAGGTGTCCTGGCCCAAGGCTATGGCGTGGGGAGTCTGCACACTGTGCTTGCTTCATTATGGAGGTAGGTATCCTGCTACTTTTTCTTCAGACTACTAGACTATCTGGTTCTATGATGAACTCCTCTGCTCTCATGCCGTATGCACCACATCTCTCTCTGATTCCAATCTGGTTGCCCATGTTGCTTGCCTTGGAGAAACAAATTGACCATGGCATGCAAGTATTCCTCAGCTTTCACCTTCTAAATCGAAACCTTAACATCCCATGAAAACAGCAGCCGTGCTAGGGCGGTATGGGGTAAATTTGAGTCTCTGGAGAGCTTTTGAAATCAGCAAGATGAGGCAGACGGCCATGTCCTTATTGTGAACTAAAAAGGACCTTAAAGCTGGGGAAGGCGGAGAAACAGAAAGGAATGGAGAGACGTAAGAGACTCTGGGGAGAATTGGCAGGACGGTGTCTGGTTGGATGTGGAGTGGTAAAGAGACAGGAATCAAGAATGACACTAGGATTTTAAGTGCAAGTAAGCGAGAAAGTGATGGTCCTCAACAGGAAGCAGAAAACCAAACGGGGAGGCCAGTCGGGGAAGGAGGCAGTTGATGAGTTTGTTTAGACAGGCTGGATTTGAGTGATGGCAAAAGACATGTTGAAAATATCCACCAAGCAGGTGAAAAAGTAGAAGCAAATTATGGAAAATTCGATGATTACATAGATCTGGGTCCTGGATATGGAGCAGGGATTGGATCAGGAGATGAAGGTTTAGTACTGGAAGAGAGGTGGCAAGAAGAGAAGAAGGAGGGTTGGGGCAGCGTAATTTAGCGACATTCACATCAGGCACAGGAGACAGATGGGGGGAGTACCAGGGCTGCAGGTGGTAGAACCCAGTGTTAACTACACATACGTGTTATCAGGAACCATCTACATGGTTTATTCAACTTGAAGATTCCCTGGCCCCAACTCAGACATATCAAGACTGGGCTCAGGAAGTGATACTGCGACAAGTTCCTCCTTTGAGTTTCTTGATTAGTCAAGCTTTGTCAGAAAATAGCTAACGTGGGAACAGGCAAATTGCTGAAAACTACAGAAGGAACAGTGGATAGCAGACAGGAAGAAAAAGTACCAGGGAGTAGTTAAATGAGGCATTAGGAATAAGCAATTTTTGGGAAAGAGGAAAATATTTAAGGAACAAGAAATGTAGTAAAAAACAAAAAAGGAATTGAATCACTGTTTGAATGGTGGAGGGGTGTCTGCTGGCTGGCGGGTAACTGGCCAGACCAAGTCCATGTTGGGTAATTGCTCCCTGAAGGCAGAGAATGACCTGACTTTTCACACTTGTCCCCAGATCTCTTGCAAATGCCTGTGTGTCATAGGTCCTTTATAAGTAATTGCTGCACAAATGACTCAGGCGTGGGATCCAGTTAACAGAAGAGCTGACTTAGAAAGAAGGATGCTAGGTTTTTACTGTCATGCTATAAAGGCCCTATAAATAGTTTAAGAGACAGAAACAAAACAGTGCTCAAATTTAATCAACAGAATTTTTTCTCCATTTACCTAAAAAAGAGAGCCATGCTTGGAGAGAGACATGGAGGGAAAACTTAATAATACAACCACAGGGAAATGTATACCTTTGTATTCCTTTAAAATGTGGCTGTTCTATCTCGTGTACTATTAATGTTTTTTAGATGGTTTGGAGTGAGAACTTTTTCAGACACAAAAATTTGTGCAACCAGCAGCAGATTTCAAAATTACAAATTAAAAGACGGAGAAGTTGTACATTCTGGTTTCATGTAAAACAGGGGAGGGTAATAGTAACTTGGCCAAAAGCAATAGCATCATCTGATTACTGTGGAAGCAGAAGTCCATCCTGGCAGTGATTAGGAGAGAAATATTATGGAATTCAATCAGTTTCTCCACATTTGCTTTTCTGACTTAAAAAGAAAACTGAAGGGACATTCTCTGGGGCCTTTGCCAGTGCAAGTTAACAGAAGGCAATACTAATGAGAAAACTGCCTATTGGTTGGTCAGAGCTGGCACTGAATTCAAGATGTGAAGCTTCCTGGAAGGAGGCAGGAAGACTGCAGCATTGCAGAGCGATTGAGCAAACCAAGAAGGAGAGTAGAGCTGAGAAGCTCAGGCTCCAAGACCCTGAGCTCCAACTGCTTCAGGACACCTGTGACCGAGGCTATGGATGCAGCTGTAGAACCATCAACTCCATGCACACCCCACTGTGGCCAGCCACTCAGACCTGGGGTACCACCCAGCTTGAACACATTGTAGGGGTGTCTTGGCCAGGGGAAAGGTGAATGGGAAAGATCGTAACGCATCTGAAAGCACAACCGAGACTTAGCGTGAAGAACAGCTACACTGCAATTTGAGGCAGGTGTTTTCTGCACCTAGATTGCATATTTGTCACTAGCACGAATGGGTTGTCAGTGGGGCGTGTACTTTATGTTAACGGACCTGGCTATGTTTCTTTCTCAAATCATTTTATTTATAATTTTTTGTATTGATTTACTTATTTTTGTGGTGGGGGATTGATTGCATCCTGGGGCCCTCAACCGCTGAGCTACATTCCAGCCCTATATTTTCCATTTTGTGAGTCAATTTTGATCCTCACTTCCCATCACCACCACCTGTATAATAACCTTTCACTCATGCTCAGGCACCGGGGTCTAGGGTGTTTCTGGCAGGTGGGCCACACTGCGGTGCCCTGTCTTCTGAGGGAGGGAGCAGGAGGGAGCGCCAAGAGGCCATGGGGTGGGGGTGAGGGCTGGGGGGCTGGGGAGGGGACTGCGGCTGCTGCCTCCACTGCCTTGTCTCACCCAGCCCCGGCTGCTTCAAGACCCAAGAAGCCAGCAGGGGAGCCTGTCAGGGGAGGCCAGCCGAGGAGGGGCATTTGTGCCCAAACCCCTGGCGGATCAATACTGCTCTGGGGAGAGCGGTTGGCAGGAGGACGGGTGTGAGGTGGGCTCCTGCACATGCAGAATTGTCCTCTAAATGTTTTCTGCGTGTCCTTGCCCCCGTTCCACTTCTCCCAGCTGCTTTCCCTCCCGAGTCCTCGCCGCAGTCCCTGGCTGGTCTTTCTCTTCCTGTGACCTTGCTCCTTCACGACCCCAGCCTTGCCCAAGTCTGTTCTATCTCTGCTGCCATTTCTAATCTTATTTCTACACAGTGTTCACCAGGTAAACCCTCAATCAGAAATGAATAACGCTCCTCTAGTGCCACGAATTATTCCTTCTGTCAGGTTTTGAGGTACTCTGGAATCTGGCCCCATCACACCTTTCCCACTTTTATGATGGGATTTATAGTGGCTGATTTATAAAATGCTAGTATCATTCCCCCCAAAACTCCCACGGATGTGGAGAACGCTTGGAAACCAACCCCCCACTATTTTTATATGTGTAAATAAGGCAAAGAATCAAACACTTATGTCTTGATTAAGTATATCCTCAAGGTAACCTAATAGCACCCTGGGGAAGCTTCTCTTTACAGAGGATGCCAACAAATTTCAGGAAACAGAGATGGCAGAATTGAGACATTGCCGCTTGGTAGCCCCTGAAGAATTAACAGATCTACACAACAATTATGAACACTGTTCATAGACATCATCTGACATTACAGACTGTTTTTGGTATTGAGATTGAACCCAGGAGCATTCTACTCTGAGCCACATCCTCTGACCTTTTTAGTTTTTATTTTGAAACATGGTCGAAGTTGCTGAAGTTCTGGCGCTGCACAGCGCTCATCCTATGGATTTTGGACTGAATAAAGGGGAACTGCCCCTGTTCTTAGGCAGGATTTTCTTTCTGTATGTGTGTGTATGGTACGGGCAATGGAACCCAGCAGGGGAGGCCAGCCGAGAGGCTTCCAGCAGATGGAGCAGTTGCACTCCGAAACAGCCCCGGCCCAGGCACAGGGCAACCCTACTTCCGGGGCCTCCGATGCTCAGGTGGGGGAGAGGGGGAGGGCTCCTGAACCCCAGGAATTTTCTCTCAATGTCTTTCTGTGTGCCCTCACCCTCTTGCACGTCTCTGGGCTGCCCTCTCTCCGTGTCCTGGCCACAATGCCCAGTTCTTTCTCATCTGTGACCTTGCTCATGAAGGCACTGGACGTCGTTCCCTGTAGGCTTCGAATCTTCTTTCAACGCCATGTTCACCTTGAAACTTACACTGGAGAAGAGGCATCTTTATTTTATCTATCTCTGTTCCCACCACAAGGAGTTGATAATTTTTTAATTAAGCTTTTTAATGATCTCCTTTCAGATGCTCCACTTTTATTATAAGATTCATGAGAAACCCAAATAAAGAAGCATCTCCTTTTATTATAAAATTCATAACAATTTATAAAGAATCATCTCAGGGAAAGGGGGAATGAGTTTCCTGGGAAAAACAGTTTCTGGTTTCTCCCAGGCGGGTGCCTCTCAGCTAGAATCTGTGTGGAGAAGTCCACGGCCAATGGCAGTTGGAGCACACTGTCCCGCAGATCAGGATCCGGGGAGCTGATTTCATCCACCTCATCTGTCTGGTTTCTCTGGAGCAATTCTGTTGCTTAATAGTACGGGGCGCCGCTGTCCCCCTCCCTCTGCAGCAAGTTGGCTCCAGGGGCCAGCACACAGCAGCAACAGGTGCGCATGGTGAGGGTAGCAATCCTGCTGACCCAGCTCCAGCCCTTCCTGTCTGACCGGCAGGCTTATGATGAGGTTCCTGGGTGCTGGCCTGGGGGACCTCAGGGCCACGTTGGGGGGCTGTGCTGGGAGTGGGGGTCCTCTTTGGCAGGCAGCTCAGGGGAATGGTAGGTAGCCTGTCTCTTCGGCCCTTCTTCCCTGTGTGTCCTCCTTAGAGGACAGAAACTGGAAGGCGCGAAGGTCGGGCTGGCTGGCTTTCTTCTTGGGCAACAGGGGGAAGGATCTGCTGGGCATGGAGGTGGTGTGACATACCCAACTTTGTCCCCAGCCTGGAAGATGCACCTGCCCCCGTGTCTCACATGGCATTGGATCAGCAGGTATGTGGTCACTGCATTGTCAAACATCCTGTTCTCCTCTGACAGCCAGGTCTGGCGTGAGTCGTAACCCAGGCAACGCATGACTTTCAGGACTGCAGGGTTGGGCGTGTGTGGAGCAGTTCCCTAGGAGGAGGAGAATGCTCCTTACTGGGTCTCAGTTATGAGTGCTCCAGGATGTCGTCGTCGGTGGCCCCCACGTCCAGGTTAACAGTCAATAGTGGCTGAGGATGAATCGTGGCTGGATGGTGATGTGAGGGGCCGCCCAGCACCTTCCCTGCAGCTGTTCTCTGGTGGTGCCGGTGAGTGGGACGTAGCCCATGAGCATAAAGTAGAGAATGACCCCAGGCTCCAGAGCTCTACCTCAGGGCCATATCTTCGGCCCCGGCAGACCTATGGGGTGCAGTAGCCGGAAGTGCCACAGATGATTGTCAGCTTGTGCCTAGCCTTGAAGCAGCAGCTCAGCCCAAAGCCTATGACTTTGACGTTCCCTTCCGAGTCCAGGAGGATGTTATTTGGCTTCGGGTCCCTGTGCAGGATGCCTCTCTTGTGGAAGTAGCACACTGCACCCGCAACCTGCCGGAAGACCCTCTGAGTCTCCCCTTCTCCAAGCTACCAGACTCTCCCTGATGGGGTGCAGCAGCACCCCCCAGCTCACGTGCTTCATCACTGGGTAGATGAAGTAAGCCATGTCTATGACCTCAAACGACTGGAGGACGTTCAGGTGCTCCACTGTCCTCATGACAGCAAGTTTGAATTGAACCAAGGAGTTTTCTCAAAACGAAGGCAAAACCTTCACAGCCACCGTGGTCCCAGTGAGGATATGGTGGGCCAGTATGACCAGGGCAAAACCACCCTTGCCAGTGTTCCTCAGAACCGTATAATTGCCCATGAGGACATCCTTGCAGGGAGAGCTGGCCGCGAGGCCTGGCCAGGCCTCTCTACGCTCTCTCCTAGCACTGTCCATCGAAAGATGCAATAGCAACTAATGATGCTAGCTAAAAAACAAGACAAAAACAAACCAACAAACAAAAGTGCAGCAAAATAACAAACCCAAATAAACAAACGCATACATAATACGACAAAGCCAAAAGCCCAAACTAACAAATTAGATACAAAGCCACCAATCGACAGGTCACCGCCAAGAGCTCCCTGTGCTGATGGACAAAACCCAGCAGAGGCGAGTGCCTGATACAGCTGATCCTGGAGACTCCCGCATGCTGGCTCCTGGTGAGGTCACGTGGCCGGGTTACAGTTGGGTGTGGCACACGGTGGCTGCCTCACTTTTGGACCTTTAGGACTTTTCCACTTTAATAAGAATAAGAAGGACTCTAGAAACTTTTTTGCTTTGGTGGATTATGGAGACTGATGTTTACATGTTTAGAAATTAAAATTTGTAGGATGCCTTAATGCTTTTTTCATTTTGAGTCAAAAAAATCTAATATTTTTGGCTTTTATTTTTTAGGGAAGATAAACATTTTTATTTATTTTTTGTATTTATTTATTTTTGTATACTTTTATTGGTACATTATAGTCTCGTCTCACATCATAATGTAGATTATGTTGATAGTGACATACATGCACACAGCGCTTGGTGGCCTTTCTCCTGGATCCCTTCCCATCCTCCCTTCCCGATTCAGGTACTGAGATTGGCATTGGTATTCTCACATATGTACATAAAGCCGATGGTAATAATTCCTTCATTGGTCCTCACTCTTCCCCTCCCCTTCTCCTAGACCATCTCCCTGGCTCCACTGAAGTTTCTCCTTTATTACTTACAGTCCATCTGGTATCTCAATTACTCCCTAGCCTATGCACATTAGAGAAAACAAGACTTCCCACTTTCTGTATCACTTAATATTCTCCAGGTCCTTCCATTTTCCTACGAATGACATAATTTTGTTCTTGATTCTGAGTTGAATTCCATTATGTGTATATGTCACATTTTCTTTATCCATTCATCTGCTAATGGACACCTAGGTTGGTTCCATAATTTGGCTAATGTGAATTGTGCTGCTATGAACATGGATATACATATATTACTATTGTCCTCTGATTTCAGTCCCTTTGGAAAGATACTCAGGACTGGTACAGCTGGATCACATGCATACATTTTAAATTGCGGGCAATATGAGTAGCCTGATGGAACTTTGTGGCATCATGTTTCATCTTGCCCAGGACATAAGCTGTCCCTTTGTCCAGCGTATCCACGCAGTATTTGCCACCCACCCTGAGTAGCCCTTTCAGTAATCAGATCTACTGTCATTGTATCGCAGTGCTTGTGTTCAAGTCGCCCACATTATACTTAATAATGGTCCCCAAATGCAATAAGAGGCAGTAAAGATCTTTTTTTATGTGAAAAGGTGAAAGCTTTCAACTTAAGGAAAGAGTAAGTCGTTTGCTGAGACTGCAAAGATCTATGGTAAGTTATTGCTGTCAATTTCTTATTGTGTCTAACTTATAAATTAAACTTGATCATTGGTACTAATGTATGGGAAAAAGCCATAGCATAGATAGACGTCAGTACTACTCCCCTCCTAAGGTGGATTGGGGGAGGGGACTGCTGGACACTTAAAACAAATGAGGAAAGTTCTTTTGTAAGTAAAATTATTATTTTGAATAAAAATACCTCTCTTCATCTGTCTATTATAAATTCATAAGTCATATATGTAGCATGTTTGTACTTTTGTTCATACACTACCACATTTTATCTCTGGTGCATTATCCAGCATGGGCACTAGCCTCCAACAACTTCTGCTAGGGAAGGGCTCTTTTCCATGACAGTGAGAAACTGCTGGCGTAGGATCTGGGTTCAATTCCTAGTGTCAAAAGAAAAAAAATTATGCCCACATAATTTTGTGTGAGATGCAGTGACATGAGAGAGGGCTGTCAGGCCTCAAATCTAAGGAACCAGTTCAAGCTAGGCAGGAGGAGGGGCAAGGGACCAGGATGAAGGGTCCTGGGGGTTTGAGAACAGAAGCACAAGTGCCTTGAGCAAATAATCCCAATGTGGGTGATGACACAGGTGTGTGTTTGTGCCAGCGACTGCATTTGCACCCACACAATCACAAGCCATGTATATGGTACCCATAGTATGTATTTAAGCTATATACAGACCCTAGACCATAAGCTGAGCTATTTATAAAGCTCAGGGTTGAAACAGGGGCTGAACATTTTTTTTTTTTTTTTTTGAGGTACTGGGGATTGAACTCAAGGGCATTCTACCTTCAAGCTATACCTCCAGCCCTATTTTTTTATTCTTTATTTTGAAACAGGGTCTCACTAAGTTGCGGAGTGCCTCACTAGATAGCTGAGGCTGGCCGAGAATCCGGATCCTCCGGTCTCAGCCTCCTGAATGCTGGGATTACAAACATGCACCACCATGCCTGGCTAGGGGGCTGAACATTTTGACATATTCCTAGAGGCTGCAAATGATTGTCATGGACATGTATGATATATGTCTTATATCAAACACTATGCCTATGTCACTGGTATATAATTTGTTCTCAAAACATATTTTTAATGAATTAATAAGAATATGAATTCTCCTTTTTTTTCACTGTTGTCCAAAATTGAAAAAGCAAATCGAAAATATGATCTCGTGTGGTTAATTTTCATTCTCTGTCTTCCAAAATAGCCTAGTGTATTTCCCCGGCATTTGAATATAAAACTATCTGAATATGATAAGCTCATATTAAGTAAGGATTGGATGATTTAACAAAAGAAAGACTTGAAAGAGACACAAGAGAAGGTAGGCTGGCACAGCCACATTGTCTTCTCATGACACTGTCTGCTCTCTTCTGTCATTTTGAGGGCACCTGAGTACCAGGCTTTAGCTCAAAGCACTATAAGGACGAGATTTCTCTGCTGAAAGAACCAGCGCAGAGTGTGTGGGACTTACCGTGCTGACTTCCAACTCCCAGTGGCCTCCAGTACCAGCAGCGTCTCTGGAAAGATGGAGCTGGTGTGATGACACACGGGGGCAGTAGATCAAAACACCAGCTTCCGATGAGCAATGAGTGAAGGCTGAATCCCGCACTGCACAAAAATGCTGCATTTCCTGGAAGAAGCATTCACCGCAAGACATAAAGAGATTAAATAAACCTTCCTGCCTCTGACTACCTTAGATACTCCTCCAAAGTTTCAATTGGTATTTGAAAATATTGCAGGTGTTGGCACAATTTAGCATTAGAAAAGAAGTATTTAAATTGCAAATAAGACTGCTGACATAAACGGGTGGCTAAAGCACACATCAGGCCCTGTTCATGTAGTCCACAGTTGTCAACTGTTTCATTTTCCTGACAAAATTTATACAGATACTAAAAAATATATCTTTATCAGTCAAGCCTAACCTGCAAATGTGTTTTAAATATATGCATTAATATCTGTTACTATTAAAAGAAAGGATATGACAAATGAGACATTTCTCCTCTTCTGCTGAGCCCCAGCATTATATAGAAGCTCCTCAACTGATGACACTTGAAGCGAAGAAAGGGGGACGAAGGGTTCCTATTCCTCAAACCTCCCCAAACAGCAGGTCTGGCTTTAAATACTTTACACATTTGTCATCTGCCAAAGAGCGTTCATGACTTCAAAAAGTTTGAAAAAAGCTGTTATGAAAAACAATATGGTGGTTCCCCCCAAAACTAAAAATAGAACTACCATAGGACCCAGCAATCTCACTACTGGATATATAGCCAAAGAAAAGGAAATGAGTATGTCAAAGAGATAGCCGAATTCCCTTGTTTATTACAACATCATTCACAATAAGAGCCAAGATACGGAATCAGTCTAAGTGCCCTTCACTGGATGAATGAATAAAAAGAGTGTAATATGCATACTCAATGGAATACTGTCAGCCCTAAAAAAGGATGAAATGTTTTCATTTGTGGTAACATAGATGGAACCAGAGGACATTGCATTCAGTGAAATAAACCAGACGCAAAAAGACAAATACCACATGATCTCATTCCCTTGTGAAATTAAAAAAAAAAAAAAAAAAAAAAAAGCTGACCTTGTAGAAGTACAGTAGGGACTTACCAGAGCCTGGGAAGGGGAAGTGAGTGAGGAGGGGAGAGAGTGGTTAGCAACTACAAAATTACATTTAGATAACAGAAATAAGATCCAGTATTCTCTTGCACAATAAGGTGATTATAGTTAACAATATCGTATTGCATTTTTCAAAATAATTAGAGGATTTTGAATACTATTACTAAAAAGAAATGACAAATGTTTGAAGTGATAGAGACAATAATTACTCTGAGTTGACCATTATACCATGTGTATGTGTACGGAACATCATAATGTGTCTCTTAAATACGTATGAGTATTACATGCCAATTCAAAACAAAGCCATTTTGAAAGTTTGTAAGTCACTACCTAAAAGAACAGAAGCCCAGGGACAGGGGACTCTTGTGGATGGAGCAGGATTCAGATTTAGAAGACCTGGGAGACAGCCCGGGCTCTGCCACGAAGGAGGCGTGTCATGCTGGACAGAACACTAGACCCCGCTGGACCTGAACTTCCTCATTGCAAAACTGATGCTAGAGATAAGACTCTACAGTCCACTTCCTCTCAAAGATTCTGAAATGCAAGTGGAATTTTGGAGTGACATGAATAATCCCACCTACAAGTGTAAACACAATCTCTGAGCTGTTTTTAAAGGAATTTTGTTTCACAAAAGCAGTAACATCCCATATCACCAATGTACTATGTGGGGGTCATCTGTCTTTAGATAGATGTTTCAGACAATTGGTGCTTAATCTCAAGGCTTCCCTTGCCATTTGTCCCGGTTAGTTTTGGTTGCCTGATTAGAAACTGTGACTATCTAAACCAGACTTCCTATTCAATTTGCTCAACTTATTAATAATTTAAATGATGTAGTTCAATTAAACTGAAATGGAGATCCCTTGCACCCCAAGGTAATTAGGAGAATATGAGTTCCAATCCATAATTCAAAAATCGTAAAGATATGATTGGATGAAAGATGTTTGCCCAGGAGCTTCAGGCTGTTCCATATGTCACAGCAAGTCTTTCCCTATGTCACCAATAAAACCTTGAATGGATTGCTAGGCAATAATGTTTTCCCTGTCTTTGTATATGGCATATATAAATCAGATAAGCAAACATTAAAACCAATGTCTGCCAGATTTCCAGTCATATTATCTCATTTAACTTTCATAACGACCCCATGAGGTGTGTGTGTGTGTGTGTGTGTGTGTGTGTGTGTGTGTGTGTGTGTAAAGAAATGGCCAGAAAGGTTAATTACACTGCCAAAGGTTACACCAAATAGGAGTCAATTGTCTGGAATTAAACAGGTTTTGAAATCCCATTCATTGTTCTACCTAGTACATTGTTTCTCTTGACAATAGAATTTTAGTAGTAGTAGTTGGCAACTCTTAAGCATCTACTAAGTACAGCACCAGTTCATTGTGGGAGAAAGGAGAATCCTCATCTCACCCATAAGGCTCTTGTCAAATGAAGCAGAGGACGCACCCCGCGACCAAGGCGGCATGCACTGAAGAGCTCCATGAGCAGCATGACCCGCGATTGCTGCAAAAACTCAGGAAAGGGGGCTGTGAGCTGCAGGGAGAGAAGCTTCATGCACGAGCTAGGACCAAGAAGAGCTTTGAATGATGAAGGTTTGAGTATGTGGAGAAAGAGAGGAAAACTCTTCAGGCAAGGGTAAACTGTGCAAGCAAAAGGTGAGAAGGAAGAATGAAAGAGCCACACGGGTAGAGCGAACAGTCCTGTCCTGTCCTGTCTGGATGTTGTAGAAGAGGAGAAGGCTCAGGGTGTTCACTTTACTGCTACGCTTCAAACACATCACATATGTTATACACACACACACACACACATGAACACACACACACACACATGAACACACACACACACAAAGAACACCCGCACGCATGCAAACACATATTGCATGTAAATGTTCCACAATAAAACAAGAATATTTAGCAAGATATATTCAGGGAACAATTAATAGAACCTTCCGGGGATGGGATACAATGCCTGTAGTTTGAAGAAAAGGGGAGACTTAGCAGATGGACTGGGGTCAAAATGCGAAATGACTTGAACATAAACAGTGTAAACAGTGAAGCAATATTTAAGGACAATGGATACTATTACATGCAAGAATTTAAAAGCGTTATGTAATACGGCCATTTTCCCATCTCTGTAGCCGTGATAAAACCCTTGTTCACTGATGACAGCAAATGATCTTTAGTGACTGGTCCTGGGCAATCTCACCAGCTCCTCCATTCCTTTCTGCACAGTGACGACTGCACACGCTAAGTGGGGCTCACCCTGCAGAAGCTCTCTCCAGGCTCAAGGATGTATTTACATGCCATCAACCTTCTCAGCTCTAGCGGCCCAATGTCCTGCATTTTGAAGACATATAACTTATAAGGTGCACGGTGATTTAAATTAGTTGGTGTGCCCGAGGCCAGAGGCGATATTTGTCTACTTCACTGCTGTATCTCAGAGCATAGGACCCGCGTATAGGAACCACTCGGTTCATGTTTACTGAATATTCACATGAAGAAGAAAAGGGGAAGGAGAAAAGGAAGGAAAGAGGAGGCACTGTGAGTTATTCTTACCCTTCATTTCCTTTTTCAAGTATTTCTTTCCTTCTTTTTTTTTTCCCTTAAGAATTCATTCAAAAGTATTTATGGAGTACATTTCATACGCTAGTCACTGTTTTATTTACTAAGGACACAGCAGCGATTAAAACAGACCAAAGAGCAGAATTCCTGCCCTTGTGGAACACTGTCTAATGAATGCACACTCACGAGTAGACACTTTTTGTTTTTGATCCCTGGGTCTTGCAGAATTTGAATACTTCAAGCAATGATTCCCTCGTAATAAACTTTCATTTTAATTAAAGTGTGTATGTGTGCACATATATATACATATATATGTACATATATATATATGTTTACAAAAGAATTTAGTTTTCAGTTAACAAGTATTAAAATTTTTCCTTTGAGTTAATTAAATAATAAACTGTAGAATTAAAAGTTGCTAAAAATAGCCGGGCGTGGTGGCGCACGCTTGTAATCCCAGCATTCGGGAGGCTGAGACCGGAGAATCCGGGTTCGCAGCTAGCCTCAGCTACCTACTGAGGCACTCCGCAACTTAGTGAGACTCGGTTTCAAAATAAAGAATAAAAAAAATAGGGTTGGGGGTGTAGCTCGGAGGTAGAATGCCCCTGAGTTCAATCCCCAGTACCGCAAAAAAAAAAAAAGTTGCTAAAAATAGATAATAATCATTCAGTATTGGGGTGGTGTGTTTAGGAAAAGGATTAGAAATAAATTCATGTGGGAATAATGATATCTTCATATTTTACAAGGTTCTGTATGGAAATGATAGTGTTACTCTTTAAGGTAAGTGGACGTGATCTAAAGTCGTTATAGCATAACAAGGCCAGATGAAAAATAAGTTGTGACCTTAATTTCACATTTCTGAACACGGTTCATGCGTACAGTTGAGGGGAGGCCGTTGGAGCTGTGTTCAGTCTGAGTCACTTTTCCAGCAGAGTCAAACTATTGTCTTATTCATTAAAGAATTGTTGGAAAGTGTGATCTAAAGCTATGCATACTGGTACCAGGTGGTCTCCATCACACAGCACATGAATGTACCGAGCACTACTCAGAATCCTGCTGACAGGCATGGTTTACCCAACTACATGCCAGATACCATTTCATTAAAATTCTCTCTCACTCGGAGGATCACTGTGTTGCAATGGAGGACAGTAGCCAGGCAGGGTCAAGTCCATGGAGCAGAGTGAATAGCATCAAGCGTTCTATAATCCTCAGGCTTCTCTTTTTCTCCCAGCAACAGCACACGTACAACCTACACTTCATCATTGGACCCATAGCTTAACTTCTGTTGTTTGATCAGACTGCCTCCTTGGAAATCCTAACTGGATTTTTATTCCTGGATCTGTTTTACTTTTGCTAGTTTCCAAAGATTAAAGTAATTTGCTTCTGTAATTGTCTTAATTCCTGAAACAATTTTATTGTAGTTTACTAGAGGAGTTTCAGATCAAATAACAAACATCCAGATAAGACCCCCACATTGCCTTAAAATACTGACTTGTATCTCAACTTTCCACTGTCTGATGTGAGAGTTCTTCTAGGAGGCACACAGGAAGAATTTTTATAAGTGCAATAATTGCTAATCAAAATAAATCCTAGGGAATGTGCTTTAATCGTACAAAAGGTCCCAATGGCTTTGTAAACAAAAACATCCTGGACTCCCCCATCACATCCTTAATCAACATCAGAGTTTGTGTGATACACTTCCACAGCACTGTGAAGTCTATGGGAACAGGGAGTATGCCTGTGTTGTCTCCGTACCCCCAAACCTCACCAGGATGGGCATAGGTGCTGAGCAAAGTATGCTCCCAAATAAGCATTTTACTAACTAGTGTTGGAAGCATAATTTCAAGTAAGAGCTATATTAATATATGTCTATATAAAATCCAAATATGCATAACTCGTTTATATAAATGCAAATATAATGGAGATAGAATGGGCGTTTTTGTTCTGCTGGGAAAAGCAAAAGGCAATCATATTTTAAAAGATATTTTGCAGCCAGGTGTGGTGGCGCAGGCTTGTAATCCCAGTATTTGGGAGGGTGAGACCAGAGGATCCGGGTTCGCAGCCAGCCTCAGCTACTTATCGAGGCCTACTGCAATTTAGTGAAACCCTGTTTCAAAATAAAGAATAAAAATAAGACTGGGGGTGCAGCTTGGAGGTAGAATATATGTGGATTCATGGGTTCAATCCCAAGTACTGCAAAAAAAAAAAAAAAAAAAAAAGATATTTTGCTCTTTGGCAAGGCTGTGGAAATTTCTCAGGTATCCAGAATCATGGTCCCTCTTGTCAAGGACAGAATAGTCAGTGGAGAATAATTCTGATGCATAAGGGGAAGGGAAAGGCAAAGAGAAAGTCAGAGCCATTGTTTTCTAGGACTCTGCAGCCATATGTTAGTCAGCTTTCTGTCTCTGTAACAAAATACCAGAGATAACCAACTTACAAGGGCCCACGATTCCCGAGGTTGCAGCGTGGGGTCGGTTGGCGCCATTGCTTTCGAGGCAGTAGTGAGGGGCCACGTCATGGTGTAGTATGTAGCAAAGAGAAATAGAAGGGGGCTGGAGTCCCAATGTTCCCCTTAAGGGCACATCCCAGATGACTTAACTCCCTCTCACTGCTCACCCGCCCCCCCAAGGTTCTACTACCTCTCAATAGCAAAACCTGGGGACCAATCCTTTACCACATGAGCCTTTGGGGACACTCAAGGTCTAAACAATAGCACCATGCTTTCAGCATCCAGGGGTGAAGAAAAGGCACAGCTGGTCTTCTTCCTACCACCTTTCATCAGGGGAGGATGGAAATTTCTCCTGCTAGAGTCTTTCATTTTGTCAGTTAAGCCTACTAATGGTATTGTTGATGGAAGATCCCTAACATGGTGCTGTCAGGTTCAGCAAATGATGCAGGATGCCTGGATAGATCAGAATTTTAGATAAACAATAAGTAATTTTTAATACATGTTCCAATGTTAGGTTCTGTATATTTCACGGCAATCCTAGCCCTGAGCAGAGTAATTCCACCTACATTTCCCAAGAAGGAAATTTCAAATGGATTGTAGGCTCCCTCAAGTTCGATTTTTTCTTTTTATGCTTATACTCCTCGTAGTTTGCCATAAATCCTCTCTTGAGGGGGAGAGGCTGTGAATGACTGAGTATATTGAGGATTATCTTTAATTTCTCCAGGGTATGATACTTGATTATATCATGCTGACGACTTCCCAGCTTTTCCAGAGAGAAAAGGGGCCACTCAGGGATAAGAACTTCCTGCTTGTAGCCTCTTGATAGTGGCTGTAGTTCTTCAAATATTGTAATAAATTTAATCCTATTACCAGGACTTCTCAAGCTGGATCAAATTAACTTCTAAAAGATGTTTGCATGGGCTCGGAGCTCATAGATGTGAGGTCATAGAAAGAACAGGGGGCGGCTGGCCTTTGGGATGTATAGACATCGTCTATACAACTTGCTGTAGTAGGCATCAGGCATGCCATTTAACGATTTTTGTTGGTTCAGGTGTTTTATTATTGGGGAGCTCATAACAATTTTAGTCTTTCCTCATTGAAAAGAATATTGCAAGACTAAAATGAAAACTCCTTGAGAAACTGAAATCTTGTCAAAAAATGATGCCTCACTTTTTTTTGGTACTAGGCATTGAATCCAGGGGCATTGTACCTCTAAGATACACCTCCAGGTTTATTTTATTTTTAAATTTTGAGACAGGGTCTCGCTAAGTTGCGGGGGGTCTTGCTAAGTTACTGAGGCTGATTTTGAACCAGAGATCCTCCTGTCTCAGGCTTCCACATACTGGGATTACAGGTGTGCAACATCAAACCTGGCTACATCACTAATTTTTAAAGTTCCTACTTCACAGATGGACTCATAGGATATTGAATATTTATAAACAGGAGTTCCCTTTTTGAATAAAGTGATGTCTCATTTTCCTGGCCTGTCTGGAGAGCATTCCATGTTAAGATAAGACTTTTGAGAAATATTTCTGAATCTTTCATCTCAGCAGAGTGAAGTAAATACATTTTACATTTTCACGGTGATTCTAGAGCAACATTGGTTACTGTGCTGTTCTGCACAAATAGGTAAACAAGACAATGTGGGCATTAAAAGAGAGGATACTTCTGAGAGCTTCGAGGGTGGGTGGGTATGGAAGATGGTTTGCCCTTTCACTAAATGGCCCTGTCTGTGGTGCTTTTAAGATAATTTGCCCCACCAGGTATAATGGGGCATGCTTGTAATACCAATACTTAAGAAGTTGAGACAGGAGGACCATAGGTTGGAGGCCAATCTTACCATCTTAGCCAGATTCTCAGCAACTTAGTGAGATCGTGTTTCAAAATAAAAATAAAATAGGGCTAGGGGTGCAACTCGCAGGTAAAACACCCCTGGGTTATGTCCCCAGTACCAAAAACCAAAATAAAACAAACAAAAAACAATACTTTTGGCTCTCTGTAACCATGGGTCCTGAGCACCAAATTGTGTCTGTACTGGTGTATACAGACTTTTTTTTTTTTGGTCAATATTTCCTATTCTATATTATTAATGAATATAGATTAACAACTACTTAAAGAGTACACACTTTGTGTCAGGAGCTGTAAGTAATCTAGAGACCATTTAAAGTATAAGGGAGGATGTGTGCAGGTCATTTACAAATGCTAAACTATTTTACAGAGCCTAGAACATCCATGGATTTGGTTATCCATGGTGGAGAGGGTCTTGGAACCAATTCTGGGACTGTCCCAGAGGAATGGCTCTTTCTTTCTTTCTTTCTTTCTTTCTTTCTTTCTTTCTTTCTTTCTTTCTTTCTTTTTCTTTCTTTCTTTCTTTCTTTCTCCCTCTCTTTCTCCCTCTCCCTCTCCCTCTCCCTCTCCCTCTCCCTCTTCCTCTCCTCTCCCTCTCCCTCTGTCTCTGTCTCTGTCTCTCTCTCTGTCTCTGTCTCTCTCTCTCTCTCTCTCTCTCATCTTTCTTTGGTTACTGCTATCTCTTTCATCTGCTGTCACAGGCCATCATTTCTCCCATGTGTTCTTTCTCATTTTTTCTCTTTTCCTATATTCATTTTTATTGGAAAAGACATATGTTCTATGACAAGGCACATGGGATTTGTCACTCAGAGGCACTTTTTTCTTCCTTCTATATTATAACCTATATTACAAGTGGTTGAGATTGGCAGTTCCTTGAGGTCTCTATTATATATCCTTATTTCATCCGTAGGTCCTCTGTACATAAATATAAATCAAAATCATTGATATTTATTTAAAATATTGAGTGGTTAATACACCTCCAAGTACATTAAGAGCCATTGTATTACTTAAAAATAATATTTCTATTATTAAAAAGTAATGAAATTTGCTGTAATCCCAGTACTTGGGATGATGCTGAGGCAGGAGGATCGCAGGTTGGAGGCCTGCCTGGGCAATTATGCAAAGCCCTCAGCAACTTAACAAGACCCTGTTTCAAAATAAAAACTAAAAAGGGCTGTGGGTGTAGCCTGGAGGTAGAGTGTCCCTGGATTTAATCCCCAGTACCCCATAAATCATGAAATTTTATGCCCAGTGTCTGCTAAACCATCCGAGGTAGCTGAATCACCATATTCTTTCATTGTTACACACCCAAATAAATATTTTAATGTTCTGAAGTTAAACCCCATGATTTCTTTGCATACTTAATGTAATAATGTTTCTTTAAATCCAGAAAAGCTGTATTAATAATGATGTACTTGCAACTGATGAATTCTTTCTCCCCTCCCCCCCTTCGGTCCTGGGGGTTGAACCCAGGGGCATTCTACCTCTGAGCTACACCTCCAGCCCCATTTTTATTCTTTATTTTGAAACAGGGTCTCACTAAGTTGCAGAGGGCCTCACTAAGTAGCTAAGACTGGATGTGAACCCGCGATCCTCCTATCTCAGCCTCCCAAGTACTGGGATTACAAGCGTGTACCTCCACACTGGCTGCAACTAATGAATTCTTAAATTAAAGAAGCAGAAACTTTTTATAGTTATTCCACACCAAATGCAGAGGCTGAGCGTAGATTATACAAGAAAAGAAGTAATATTACGTATATTACTAACATAGCCTTTAATTCTTATAATATATATCTCCCGCTTCATACCAGCACCTCTTCCCAAATTCCAAGGTAAGTGTAAATTTGACACACAGGCTTCTGTTCAATTTTTTCCATTTTTGCATATAGCTTTTTATTTCATATATAATTTAAAAATGTTATTATGCTATATGTGTTTTCATATTAAACAATGGCATAATATGATTATTGTATAATTTGCTTGTATTTCTCTATATTGTTTGAGAACTATTCAATACACATAGACACAGTTCTATAGTAGTCTAGTTCATCTCTTTTAACTGTTGTGTGGTCTTATTATAACTTACTGCAGTTTATATATTTATTCTTCAATTGATAGATATTTAGTTTTCTTGAAAACGTGTGCTGCTATGAGCAATTTTCAGTAAATGTACTTTTTATCGATGCAACAAAAATACCTGACATGAACAACTTAAAGGAGGAAAGATCTAGTTTAGCTCGTGGTTTCAGAGCTTTAGTCCTCTGGCTCCGTTGCTCTGGGCCTGGGCTAGGCAGAATGCTGGGGGAAAGGGTGTGGCAGAGGGAAGGGGTCAGTTCATGGCAGCTGAGAAGAAGAGTCAGAGAAAGAGAGAAGGGGCTGGGGGACAGGAAATGCCCCTCCAGGGCACAGGTCCAGTGACGTCCTTCCTGCAACCCTGCCCAACAACCCACGGTCTCTACCACCTCACACAGTCCATCCAGCGGTCAGTGGATTAGTCCACCGATGAGGTCAGAGTGCTCATGACCAATCACCTCCCACAGGCTCCACCTCTGGTCACTGCTGCTTTGGGAACCCAGCCTTCAGCACAGGGGCCTTTGGAGGCTGGTCCAGATCCTAACCATGACATTTGTCTCATGCTGCAACCAGCTCAGATGACCTGGGAGAGCTAATCATGCATAGCTCTTTCCTATTCCACTTCTGTGAGCATAGCCCTGGTGGGAGCACTTATACCATGGGAAATGGCAAACCTATAATTGTGCCCATTCCTGCACTGGAAAGCCAGTTGCCAAACACTTACGACACACCACTGACATTTCCCGTCACTGCACTAGGTGTATATTCCCTGAAGCAGAATTGCCAACTGCAAGAGTAGGGTTGTTTGCATTTTTTTCTGATTGTTTCATCATCTACTTCCGCCCATCAGCATATGAGAATATCACTTCTACAACATCTTTCAAAAACTTGATATTGCCAGATACATTAATGTATGCCTATATGATAGATCAAAACTCATTTGGGATTTCCTTTGCATTTTTCCCATTAGCCAGTAAAATTGAGCATATTTTCATAGGCATTTGGTAGATATTTGGATTTCCTTGTGTTTAAATTGCCTTACCCACTTTTAAATTGACCATTATTTTTCTTATTGAATCCTAAGAACTCTTTACATATTTGGAAAATTAAGCTTTGTGTGTTACACAATTTACAAAGATTTTTTTTTTTTTGTCAATCTGTTGCTTGTCTTTTAGCTTTGCTTTTGGTGTTTGCCATGAACTAGTGGTATTGCCTTGAGATGGTTATTTAACATCATGTGTAAACTATTAATAATAATGATACCCAGCTCATCTCATTCATCATTTTGTACCCAGAGCACTTTTTGTTTTGCACTGATTTGAGTTTCCACACGTCAACTCCTAGGTGTATAGTTCAAGCCACAGTGCAGTGCAGGACCTCACAGATAATATTTGCACTTTTTAAAAATCCCCCCCTTCATCATTCAGCAGCCTGGGAGGCAATTACCAGAACAGTGCATGATGGTTTATAAAAGTAGATGAAAGTGGAGAAAATAAGAGTGATGATATTAAGAAAAATATAACTGAGACAAAATGAAAGCTATCAAATACTAAGATTTTATATACACATATGTATGTATATATGTATGAAATATGTATTTAATATACAGTTTCATATACAAATCCATAAAAATCTATAGAAAAACCTCATTTGGATGCTTAACCTTAGTCTTAAGGTTGACATTTACACATTCAATTTTGAATGGAAAAATATAAATGTGTATAAAATATTAGAAACCTATAGGATAAGTGTCTAAAATGTAATACTGCAGATATTTCTAGAATAGCCTGTAATTATCACCATTACATCTCACCCTCCCTTATCACTACCTCCCCCACTCTCCAAAGCACCTATGACTTTGGTATGTAGCTTTTTGTCTCACTTTTCCCACTTTGGTGTATAGCTTTCTGTTTCATATATAACTTGAAATATGTAATTATATTGCATTTTATATGTGTGTATACATATACAATATATGCCTATTTGATAGATAAACATTGGCATCTTATTACTGGTTTCTTTTACATCTTTTCACTAGCCGGTGAAGTTGAGCATATTTCCATATGCAGAACACACATTTAGATTTCCAAATTATATAGATAAAACTCAATTAGCTATATAATATTATCAACTAATATTCAGTTGGATGCTCATTTCTCTTCAACTGGCCATTTACACACTTAATTCTGCATAAGACAAACATAAACATATATAAATTGTTAGAATTATATAAAGAGAAGTATCGCTACAAGGTAGGATGTAATTGTGGATTTCAAGAAAATACATATTCATGTAGGAGACAGTGTTCTGACTACCTCCGTCCCCTGTGCTGGACGCTGAGCCCCTGAGGAGAGAAGGCTTCTTGACTGAGCTTTGTATCCCAGAACCAAGCAAGCCCTTCTAGGCACGCAAGAGGTCTGTGTTGACTGACTCCTTTGTGGACAGAGTCTGCTGTATCAGTGCCAGGCGTTCAAGGCCACTCTCCCTCCATGCTAAGTTAAAGTGCTTCTTAGTGGTTAGGGTTTTCCTTTGTAGACTCACAAGAACGCACTCCTCTCTCCCGGTCACATGTGACCCCAACCAAGATTAACTGGCGCAGATGATTCACACAGATGCCAGAGCTTCCGCAAGGGCCAAGCTTCAGCTTTCCACAGTTCCTACTTTTACATCTCTACTATTTCATTCACCAGCTGCAAGTGGCAGAATAAATCGATGCAATTTTTACAGTACAAAATGACCCATTTCAATGAATCGCAGTCCTTCTATTCTTCTGTGTAAGTAAGAGCTTGGCTAGAGGGAGCTGGAAGGGATTGGCCATTGCTGGAGACTGGAGAGGAAGTGGAGTGCCAGGCGAGTGAGAGCCTTAGAATGCTTCCCATTCCGACATTTCTGGGGCTCACACCTCAGGCTTAACACAGTCTACCCAGTGAGTTGGCAATAGCCCAGACCCAAGAACCGGCAAGCCACTCAGTGCTTCCCGAGGCCTCTCAGGCAAGGAGGCAGGCCATTCTTTCCCTTTTCTGAATACCATCAAAAGAATAAATTACAAACAATAGATAATCCTGCTTCATTTGGATCACAGAAGCACTTCACAGTACTATTGCCAAACAGAACAGCTGTTTTAAAAGCATAGCTCTAGACTTCAAAAATTCTAAATGTAATTTATCATAATTTAATACATGAAAACACACACGTTACACTAAATGAAGCCTGTCAATTTCAATGAAGTTGTAAAATTGTCTGTGAAAATGGTCTCAGAAAAGTCCATTTCTTTTCCTTTTCCTTTTTGAGGATTGGACCCAGGGACATTCTACTTCCAAGCTATACCCTCAGGCTTTTTAAAAAAAATTTATTTCGAAATAAGGTCTCGCTAAGTTGCTGAGTCTCCCTAAATTACAGAGGTTGGCCTTCAACCGGAGAGCTTTCTGTCTCAGCCTCCCAAATACTAGGATTACAGGCACGCATGTGCCACTGGGTCCAGCTAGAAAGTCTATTTCTTTGTGCTATTGGGTAAGCTCTTTCGTTAGACTGTCACAAACCTTGCTAAGCATTTAAATTGATTTTTAAAAAGCAAACAGATCTCCCTCCATTTTAAAAATAACAAAAGATACAGACTCCCTCTAAGCATAATTCCACTCTGTGTCATCATGGGGCTGTGGTCTGACTCTGTTGCGAAGTTCTGTGTTCAGTCATGTCCTTCATATATCATCTTTTCTACTTGCATATTCTTCTGATATCACTGGGTTGAGTAATTTCTGTTAGTGCAACATGAGCTAAACTTATCTTTCTGTTTCTGAAGTTTCATTTATTCTGCAGCCTCAAAAAAAAAACAAATGACAGATGTAACATGTTACTAAGCTAGCATTTTGCAGTTTCTAACAACTTAAAACCATCAGTTAGAACCAAGGGTTTCAAGTTCGGATTAATGTATGGTTGCTTAAGCCACAAAGGAAATAAAGAAGTCTAATCAGGATATTCTTGAAGTCAGCAGAGCCGCCTGCTTCCAATCAGCAATCCTGTATACCAAAACATTTTCTCAGAAGTACATTTATAGATGTATTTTTGAACTTCCTCTGAGCCTTGCTATGAGAAGAAAAACAACCCTGAAAACTACAATCCTGCAGAACAGAGAAAGACTAGAGAGCTTCAGCGCTGGCACATTATGCTCAGGACCTTCAGAGACTCTTAGAGGGGGCAATTAGCGATAGAATATCTCATAGGACCTGAAACAAAGCAAGGTGACAGATCTCATGTGTTCCACAAAGATACCTTACCATAAAGCAAATATGTAGGCATAATAAAAGAAACTGTGGTTTCCTGGTAAAATTTTACACTAGAGAATTCTATGATCAAAAGTTTTTAGCTAAATTTCAATCAGTACCATTTGTGCACATATTACACCTGACTAATTGTTCTAGACACTATAAGAAAGGGGAAAAAAGGAAGGAACTTATAGGGGCCACCTTCGAGGAACTTCTCTCTTAATTGGGCCAAAACAAAGACCAACTTGTAGAAAGATGGCCACTCTAAGAAGCAGAAGGCAAATGGCCAAGGAAAGGCAGAAACAGTAAGAGCTTTGTGCGTTAAAGGGTCACTCTGGGGCAGGGAGGTTGAAGAATATTTCAGGAAGAGATAGGTGTAAGTGACCCTGAGCTTTGTCATTCTCAAGCAAATGCTCTATATTCTACCATTTCCCCTGGGTAAATTCCTTGATCATGAATATGATTACTTAAAAATCAATTAATAAGCCACTCTGTTCACATGATTTCAGTGTCTGCCTCCTTCTTTTGCAAGGACCAAATGAAAACTTCCTTCAGTAAAACTTACGATTGATACTTCTGAACACACATTGAAATAAGAACTCATCATGCCCATTCTGAATTTAATCCCACAACAAATAGAATAAAAACAAGAAAGTGTGACTATATTTTAGAAAACCTGAGTACTGTTGTAATCCCAGCACTTGAGAGCTTCACACCAAGGGGAGCACCTTATGTTCCCTAATGCGCTAATTCCCAAATCAGTAAATTCAAACAACAGGGACTTCTCAAAACAGCTCCCAGCTGGAGCCCCCTGTGAAGGCACTGTTAGAGCAGAGGGCACCGCGAGCCATTCTTAGGACTACCATTTGCTTGGCCTCCACTTCCGCGGGGTACTGAGTCCCGTGCCAGCGGTGTTCACAGGGACTCTCTCTCTCTCTCCTTCCCTCTTGGAGGGCTGCTCCTCTCTCTCTGGCAGTTCTGGAATGTTCTGTCACTCTCAATCCCACTCTCCAATGTCTCTGGGTTTTCCTGACCTCTAGCACTCTCCCGTGCTCACCCTCCGCAGTGAGCAGCTCATTCCACTTGTTCTAATTCTTTATTGGAGAGACCCAGGTGAATGCTGGGTGTTCTCCTCCACCATCTTGAGAAGGTCCCCTTTGCGGACATTTTCTGTAAGGAGAATCATTTTTCTTTTGTCCCTTACTGAAGGGGCGGGTGCTTGGTGAAGTCTCTCCACCCTGGCTGGGCTGGAAGGCTCTCCTCTCAGAATCCTGTGACCTTTGCTATCACCATACCTGTCTCAGCCCCGAAGCAGGGGAGCTCAAGGAGGCTATTTAGTCATGCCCCATAATGGGATATATTTAATGCCCTGAAAATGTCAACTAACTTCAATAATTTGGAGCTTGGTTTTCTTCATCTTGATTCATTGACAATTCTGTTTTCCTTTCTATCTATCTCCTCCTCCTCCTCCTCCTCCTCCTCCTCCTCCTTTTCCTCCTTTTCCTTCTCCTTCTCCTTCTCCTTCTCCTTCTTCTTCTTCTTCTTCTTCTTCTTCTTCTTCTTCTTCTTCTTCTTCAATACTGGGGATTGAACCCAGGGAATTTTATCTCTAAGCTACACCTTTTTATTTTTTATTTTGAAACAGGTCTCACTAAGTTGCTGAGAGTTTTGCCAAGTTTCTGAGACTGGTCTTGAACCTGCAATCCTCCTGTGTCAGTCTCCCAAGTACTGGAGTTGCAGGCCTGTGTCATCTCCATGCCCAGGGAGACTACAGTTCTGCCTGGGCTCCTCCTCTTGTGCCCCAGGCAGAAGGTTGGGGTTCCTATGGAGCTCATTTCTCATTTTCCTTTCCCCCAAAAATCATAGTTCTGTGTTGCGTATTTTTCATTACCTAAAAAAAATCCTTACATATTTTATTTAGTTTTATAGTTGTTTTGGTGAGACAGCACACCTCCTAGCTACTCTATCAAGGATGGAAGGGGAAAATCTATATTTAACACATTCTAATTCCAGATCATAAAAAGAATTATGAAACCTCAACATGATTTATCCTGACACCTTTTTCTCTGGGCCACTCCCCCTTCATTATGAGTGTGCTCAGATTGGAAAAGTGAAAAATATCTTAAATGCTGTGTTTTTCCAAGAAAAAGCAGTTGACAAGATAAATCTACAAAATATTATAAATATCAAAGTCTAATATAAACTTCTTTTGCTCTATTTTATTTTGACTCCTATAGATAATAAATAACTTTAATTCTAAGAATAATTTTCTGTATCATATATTTTATTGAATGATAGTCTCTCCTTTTTTATATCTGATAATAGGTTTTCAGTCAGAGGTAGTTTTAAATATCTGCTCATATAAGATTCATCAGATGGTGCCCTGACACTAGTTGTATGGTCCTATAAAAAGACTATTCTTTATGTAGATCAGAATTAATAAGAATCTTGGATTATGAATTTAATATTCATTGTAGATTGCACCTTCTCAGCTCAGTGGCAAAGCATATTGGCTTCCTGGAGTTTCTAGTGAGGGCTGTGACCAGCTGTTTTGGTTAACTGTATCCCTTTGTTTGTCCAAAAGAGAACGAGATGCTGGATTCATTTTTGTACCTTGCCATAGACATTAGGAGAAAAGGTTGAATTTTATACAAATTCAGTGCACCTGCATATTGGATCAAACGTATTTTCGTTTCACTTGACTAGAAGATTTGCTGGGCTTTTACCTTCTGCTCTTTCTGTGTGAGGTTTCCCTGTACACTCCCCACGGTTCAATACTCACACACTTTTGGGTCAATTACAACTCTGCCTCACTGCTCGCCTTGTTCCTTGCTAGCAAGATAAACACGGAGCGGAGCCTTTTATCTTAGCAGGGCCTCTCCACCCATAGCATTCAAATGCCTGGCCTTTCTTCGATGTATTATTTATGGGATTTGAAGTGATTAGTTCACTTTGGGTGTGAAATCAAAACTTTCTTATGCAATGCAGCAGATGTGACAAGAAGGGTGCCCGCGTACCTGTCTTTGTATTTTCGTCTGTCGTGCTTCCTCTGGCTAATCACTTTCAGCTGAGTTGTTTTCTGACACTAATATTCTGAACTGGAGGTCACAGGAGGACTTGGTGGCTGAGGAATAGTATTCAACAGAGGCACACTGAGGGTGACACACAGTTTTGCGAGACAAAGGCTGTTTACGGGGACCCTGAACACAGATTCTTCACAATTGCCTATTATTGCTGACTTGCCAAGACAATCAGTTGACCCCATTAAAATGAAATGAGCACTGCTTTCTACTTTTTGGCAAATAGTCCACTAGCCGGTGCTTAGCAGAGATCCCCACAGACACCTCCATCGGAGTCTCCTCGGGTGTTCAGGCCACACTCAGTCCTCACGAAGTCTGCGGAGTTGAAGCCCAGAATGGGCACCACCCGAGGTGATTTCCTCGGGTGTACAAACGTTTCAGAAAAAAAAGTTTCTTCTTGGACTTGAAAACTATGTATTAATTAAATGAATAATTTGGAGAATTCACACAGGAGATGTTGATGTTATGTTTCTAGCCTAGAGCTCCTCAATAAGTACCTGTTGTGCTAATTGCAGGAAAGTTTTCTGTGACCCAGACTAAAGATAGTTCCTTCACATGGTGGGAAAATTGGCATTGCCTGTTTTATCCGCATCACCAACTTCAACTAATAGCTACACCATTTCCCCACTTTCTAAATGAGATTTAGCAAAGTCACCCTTATTGTTGAAGTCCTTTTTTTTTAAGATCATAGGTTTTCTGGCTCAATGTATTTTTGAAACTGTATCAAGAGGTCACAGCATTTTCTCTCTCTGAATTGGGAATGAGGGTGCCCCTGGAGATCCCTACAACTATCTTCAGGTATTCTTGTTAATGTTCAAAGAATAACTGGGATGTGATGGATATTCTGATGTCATAATATGAGTCACCAAGAAATTGCTTTGAATGACTACTAGATTCCACAGCCCTTCCTGGCTTATTTTGCACACAGAGCAAGACAGGAATTGCAAAGTGGCCACTCACCTTCTAATTCATGTCCTTGCTCCCAACAGCCGTTTCTCAATACTGCAACCAGAACAATCATTAAAGCAATGTGATTTCAATCATTCCACCCCCTGCTCAAGTGGCTTCAAAGATATCCTGTGGCAGATGCCCAGCGCACTGCCCAGGCACGCCTCTCCAGGGACGAAGCACTGACTTCCTTGGATTCTGGAACTGCTCATAGCTGGCAGTTCTCCGTGGAATCTCTCCTCAGGAATTGTCTCTGCCGAGGAGAGTTACCTCATCCAGGGTCACCCTTATGGCAGCCCACATCCCCATGGGACGCTCGAGCTTCACAGCTCTTAGCGGGATGGCTGCCTCACAGCTCAGCTCCTCCCTCTGCCAACCCCACTTCCTTGGCACTTCTGTAGGTGTGGATGCCTGAGGTTCCCTCTCAGGAGCTTCCCGCCGGTACACGTCTACCTCGGAGTCTGTCCCAGGGAACGCTATATGTGACCCTCCATCTCACTCAGAAGAGATGTTCACTTTTCCCTCTGAGGCACTGTGGGGTCTGGGCGTGCTTCCTCTCCTCCCTTTCCTCTCTTTGTGTCCCAGTAAGCCACCATGATTTTCCTGCGGTTCCTCAAACACTCCGAGTTGGCTCAGACCTCCTGGTTTTGGCCCTTTCCTCTGGTTAGAACAGAACTCTCTGTGGGTTCCTTCTTTATCTCTGTCCCATGTCACCCCCTGGCCTTCTCTGATGATCTTTACTAACCGGTGTCTTTTTTTTCCATCAGCTTCTGTTCCTTTATCTAACATTTCTTTTCTTCATAGCATTTATCAAACTTGGCATTTTATTATAGATTTATTGTTTCTTATGTTTCTCTTGCTTATGTGCACAGTCTATGAGATCAGCCTTGTTTCTGGCTCAGGAGCAGGGTTGGGCAGGCAGTAATCACTCAATAAACATTTCTGAATGGATGGACAGATGGACGGATAAACACATGAATGAACCCAGAATGACCAAACCCACTCACACAATATATTGGGGTATGTATGTAGACTTATTTTGCTCTCTGCTTTTTAATTTTCATATCTAACACTCTTTCATCTATCATTACAGGTGTATTTCTTAGCCCTGCTATTTATTGGCTGTGTAAGTTACTTAACCTCTCTGCCTTGGTTTTCTCATCTATAAAATGTAGATAACAGAACTGTGAAGATGAAAGTATTTAGAACTGTGCCTAGAATGTGCTAACTACGTTGTGTTAACAAGTGTTTAAAAATTATTATTGTTGTTATTCAATTTAAGACTAGAAATTAATTTAAATACTTAAAAATATTCTGCCATAAATGTATTTACTTTCCAAACTGCTTCTAGCATGACATTTAAGTTGTTTCCAAGTAGGTTCATGACCACAAATAGTGCAACAATCCCATCCTTATATATGATTTTTTTTTTTTTTGCACATTAGTAGTTATTTCCCTGGATCAATGCCTACTAGGAAAATTATACTTACAATATAAATTTCTATCAATTGGGATGGGCTATCTGCTATAACAAATATACTAAAAATATCTGATGGCTCAGATACAGCAGAAGCTAATTTGTTACTCAGATTTCGATTGGGTGCTGCAGATTCCCTCTTCTCTAAGCAGCACTGATCCCTGGCATCTCAGGATGTGGGCTCCCGGGTTATCACACAAATGAGCTTCAGGCCAGGGAAGGAGAGGACGAACAAGTCAGGCCCTTATGCTCCGTGGCACAGAACTGATGCTCTTCATATCCATTTTTATTTCATTGATAAGAGTGGGTCTTATCAGTGGCCTTGCTTAGATGTTAAGGGAGCAGGAAATGGCCTTGGCTAGCTTGGCCACTGTACCCTCGATAAGAGGAAGCACAGTCATTGGGAGATCTATAGCTGTCTCAGCCGTAGGCATTTTTAATACTGCTTGATCATGTCAAATAGTCACCCATGATTTATCCATGTGGTGCCCTGGTGAACTAGCCTTCACAGTAAAGCAGACAATACTGTTAAATATATGTCTATTGGCCTTATTGTATTTTTTCAAGATATTGCCCTCTTGTTGGTAATAAAGGTACCAAACAGTTACATCCTTCTTTCCCTTAAGTCAAAACTGAGAAATATGCCCAGAAGTCAGGTGGGGTGAAAATACGGCAACTCCATGACCTGCACGGAGACTATGCTTGAGACTGAAGTCAAAAGAACACTTTGGTACTGGGGAATGAACCCAGGGACATTCTACCTCTCATCTACACCCCCAGCCCTTTTTAATATTTTTAAATTTGAAACAGGGTCTCATTAAGTTGTTCAGGGCCTTGTTGAGTTGCTAATGCTAGCCTCAAACCTGCAATCCTCCTGTGTCAGCCTCCCAAGTACTAGGATTATAGGTGATCCCCACCACGCTTGACTCTAAAAGGGGACGTTTGAATATCTGCCCCCTCCCAGGCTAACCTGGAGCCCTGCTCCGGGAGAAGGTTGTGTCTGGAGAGGGGGCTTTGTGGGTCCAGTTATCAAAATGGCAGCCTGTGCAGCACTCATCAAGTCCAGAAAAGAAGAAGCCAGAAGAGAGGGGCTCCCAGGTCTTCCCAGGCAGGCTGGCTCTGACCCCACCCAGTAATAGGAGCAGGAGACACTCAAAAAAAGTTGTACACCTTGAGGGCCGGATAGTCTCCAGAAGGAGAGCCGGCTGATAAGGTCTGGCATGAAGAAGGAATCTTGTGCCCGGTCTTACCCATCAGGTAAATGCCCCCTCTCAATTCGGAAGAACTCGTGGCAGACAGAGAGTAGTTAAAATGTTTTCGTTGGGAGTTCATGAGGCTGGAGTAGCCTTAGTGCTCTTGGTGCTGATGGAATCAGACTGAAGCCCAACATAAATCGTAAAACAAAAGCAGGGACTTGACCAACCACAATCCACCAGTGTCACTATCTAGGGAATTCCCTCTCCAACCCGTCTAATCTGCTTCCTCAGTGGGCCCTCTGCAGCCCTCTGGTGTCGAGAGCTGCCTGACTCATAGACCATGTACTTGGTGCTAACCGGCTGCTGGTGTGTCATGACTCTTTCACCTACTACAGCTGAAAGTCGAAAGTCATACATTTTGGACAGATGACAACGGAGTGATTTGCAAGTCTCAGGGCCAAATGTCATAGGATAAGCCAAAAATGTTGACAACATTTAAACTGAGAAATAAACTTTTATCAATTTCGTTTGGAATGGTCTCCAAAGATTATCCCAAATATCTTCCTCATGAAAATAAAATATCTTACCTATGAGTAAAATTACTTTCTAAATGTAATTTCTCCTCTAAACATAAATCTAATACTAACCACATTTTTTCAAAGTGATTTAAAACTGTAAATGCTCTCAAGCACTAAAAAATACCCACAGTCATATACCTATTGACCATCTCAAGTAAAATCTCATGTCTCATCAGTAAAGAGTGAAGCCATTCAATTTCTGCCAGAGAGGCTACAGTTTGGATCTAGAATGACATAAATGAAAGTCTATGTGTTAAAGCATCGGTCTCTCGGATGACACTATTGAGAGGTAGTGGGACCTTTAATAGGCGGGGCCTAGTGGGAGGGCTTTAGGTCATTGGGTACCCTTTAGGTCACTGGGAAACCCTTGAAGTGGGTTGTGGGACTCTGGGTTTTTTCCTACTTCACTCTTTCGCTTCCTTGTATGCTCAATTATACTTTCCTGCCATGATGTGCTGCTTCATCACAGGTATCCTCCCTCAAACACAGGGCCAATTGATCACGGACTGGAACCTACAAACTATGAGCCCAAACAAACTTTTTTCTTTATAATTTGACTGTGACAGAAAGCTGACTGACAGGTAAACTCACTCGTGGATGCTGTTGAGGGGATGTGGGGTCAACTATGCCTTGTGCTAAGTATAAGCATCTCCTCTTGTATGTTTTTCAGAGTCTGAAGCCAATTTAAAGACACAAACAAGTCTAAAAGGAGAGCCAGGGGCCCAGCAAAGCAGTGAAATTCTACAAGAGCTCGGCTTTCCTGTGAGCTCCAGAGCAATTGCTTTGCTCCAACATTCAGTATCTGTGGTCACACCTTACTCTGAAGATGTGTTAGCTCACTCAGGAAGAGTTCAAGGGGAAGAGGTAAACCCTTGGGATATGACAAAAGATAGACTAATGGGATAACTTAATAGAACTTGGCCAATATTTGGCCTATAGCTTTTTGTATTTAATGCTATTAGTGTTTCAAATGATGGATTGCATATACTTAGGAACATTAATATTTTTTTGAAAAATTAATTTATATTATGGTTACATAGAATAGAACACTATATTGACTATTTTGTTCCATTATTACTTTGGTTCACCTACTGAATTTTAGGAAAAGGACTGCTATTGGGTCATTAGAAGTTTGAGCAATATCATAGCTCTCCTTAACTAACTTTAGTAGTTTTAAAATTATGGTTACCTTCACATTAATTTGTGTACTCAATTTTGAATGATTTGTGGGGTGCTGTTAATGCATAAGAAATACGGGGATTTATGTAAGTCAAAGGACATGGAATTATGAGGGGCGACTACTTAATTTATTATCCAAACTGAGATGTTGACAGTGAAAGGGGACATATTTGCAATTATATTGAGATAATCTGGAGCATGAGTCATCCTATTTTGTGTGTGTGTGTGTGTGTGTATGTGTGTGTGTGTCTCAATTGCTTTGCCTGCACGTATGAAATGACTGAGTTGGATTAGTTCAGTGGTCTGTAAACTACAGCCCACAGAAAAAATCCAGCCTGATGCATATCTTTGTAAATAAAGTATTATTGGAACACAGCCATATCCATTTGTTTACATTTTGTCTGTGGTTGTTTTCACCCTACACCAGCAGAGTTGAATCATTACAACAGGAACTTCAAGTCCCTCCCACACCCCCAAATCTAAAATATTTGCCATCTGGCTATTTATAAGAGAAGTTTGCCTGTCCTGGGATTAGGTAATATATAAGAGTTCAGGCAGCTCTAACATTTTGTGATTCTTAACTATTCTTGTTACTTTAACTCATTCATTAAATAAAGAAATAGCTGTGCCTGGCGAATTTTATTTTAAGATTGCTAGGAGAAGCCTTGGCACAAGGCAGATGTTAGGTGTGTAAGCCTGAGAAATTCACCTGGTGAAGATTTGCTGATCAGTCTTTAGAAGGCCGTGGCAGAGGCACACAGCACATGGGATAAGGTGCAGAAGTGGGTCTGAGATTGACTCCTAGGGTCTTGGAAGAAGATGACATCAACCAACAAACCAGGGTGGGAATGATCCCAGGATCCCAAGGGCTCTGACAAGTTCTAGGCTTTCCAGAATATTTAGTAGTTATTCGTCAGACTTAGCCTCTTACAATACTATGTAAATAAAAACAAACAAAAACCCAAGTTGTCTTCACTGATTCCAATTTTAAAAATATATTTGAATGGATTCTAATTTAAAAACTATATTTTTTGTCTTAAATCTTTCTGTTTAATATTCTGAATGCACTTCAATAATTAGATTCTTTTTCAGTAAGAGTTTTGAAGAACTCTTAACAGTGTCCTAGAGATAAATGTGTGTGTGTATGTGCGTGTGTGTGTGTGTGTGTATGTGTGTGTGTGTGTGTATGTGTGTGTGTGTGTGTGTGTGTGTGTGTGCAGATAACAGATCATGTAAGTCCTTGTATAGATGTTGGCTTTACTTTAAGTGAGATGGAAAGTCAGCCCAGGGGCTTGTACAGAGGCATATATGAATTATTATTTTTTTAATGCTGAATACAGTCAATATATAGGGACTGCAAAGAATGGAATCAGGATTAGAGTCAGGCCAAGTGTGGTGGCACATACCTGTAATCCCAGTACTTGGGAGACTGAGAGACAGGAGGAATGCAGGTTTGAGGTTAGCCTCAATAATTTAATGAGACTCTCAGCAGCCTAGTGAGACCCTGTTTCAAAACAAAAAATTAAAAAGGGACAGGGTATAGCTCAGAGATTGAATGTCCCTGGTGCAATCCCCAGTAACACACACACACACACACACACACACACACACACACACACACAGATTAGAGTTAGGTAAAAAGGAAGGACACTATTGCAAGAAGCCAGGTGAGAGATGGTAACAGCTTGGGCTAGGGAGGCAGTAGTGGAGATGATAAAAGTAGTTGTAATTGGTGGGTTTTGATGGTTAACTTGGTAGGTGTGGAATGACGTGGGGGGAAAGCACAGAGATGTGGCCAGGTGACTCCAAGGCGATAGGCCTGAGAAACTTGTCATGAGGCTGTTATTTATTTACTGAGATGAGTAGGATTACAGTGGTCCCCATTTTTAAAAGAAAGAAGTATTGGGAACTCTGTTTTGGAAATGTCGAGTTTGAGGGGTCTATTTGATGTCTTAACATTGAAGACGTTGAGAAAATAATTGGATGTATGAATATATGAAATTCAATTTCAGGATAGAAGTCTGACTTAATCAATTTTTATTTTATGGCTTCTGGATTTTGTGTCATATAGACTGGATTTCCCCACTCTTCAGTTATCAAAAACAAAATGAAAATATTTTAATATTTTTCTCATATTTTAAAATATTTTATTTTGAACAATTAAAAGTATTTTTCCATCTGAAATGTTGGGAGGTATAAGGAATAAAAATAATCTTTTCTATTGAAGTGGCAAAATTATATAGAAGTATACTATTTTTCATTTTGCAACTGTAGCTTAGGTATTCATTTTGTAACTGTACATGTGTCTGTATGCTCTGCTCCCAGTCTCTTCCTAAATGTCAGCCGTCTTTGCCAGTATGACTTGGTTGACCTGAGTCTTCTGGAATGTCAACCATTTAGTTCATATAACCTTTAGTTGACCAGGAATCTTCCAAAATATTAAACTTAGTTTCACACTTGCTGCCTGTCATAGAAGAAAGCCAATTACTGCAGAATTGTAATTTATTTGCCAAATTTTGTTTCAGATTCCTGTCTGTCTTAGAAAGTAGCCAGTCACACAGAGTAGTGAATGCAAGCTCTCAGCAGCCAGGGCAAGGAGCAAGATCGTGGCAGGGATAAAAGCCAGATTGTCTGCTCTGTGTGCTTGCTTACCAGACTTTTTGTCAGTTGCACACAATAGTGAATTGCCTTGCCAACTTACTTTTGATTTCATGAGTTTTTATTTGCAGCTTCCCTAGAATCTGTTTCTAACAGACAGTGGAGTAGATTCGAATCAAAGTTTTCCAGTGCCTATCTTATTGCTCCATTATGACACATTGACTAATTTATTTTCTTTACCACCCATATGAAACACAAACTTTATCACATAATAGCTTTTCATGTAAATTTGATTATATTCTTGATGAGCCTGCTATTCTTTTACTTTAAACTATCTCTCTATTCATATAATGTTTTACTAGTAGAACTGTTTCTTTTTAGCACTTGTTTATAATTTCCTGAATATTGATAGATTTTCTCATTAATTCATGTGAACTTTTTAATGAGTTTATGCAGTTAGAATAAATCCATTAATAATTTGTTGGTATTACATTAAATTTTCACATTACCTTAGAAAAAAATTATGTCTTCAGTTGAGTTTCTCCTACTCAAACTCATGGTAAAAATTTTCATTTGTCCAATTCTTCTCTATTTTTCTTTTAGTTGTTCTTTAAAATTCTTTTATATAGAATCTATATAATTCTTGTTACTTGTATTCCCAGAATTTGTTGTTATTGATTATACTATTGTATTGAATCCCTTCTGTTAGATCTTCTAATCAATATTTTATATATGATAGCTATTGATTTCCACATACTAATTTCATACTCTGACACCTTACTAAAAATTATATTATTTTTAATAATTTTAAAGTTATTCTTAAATATTTCCCAGTTATTCAACCATACCATCTACAAATAATGATTATTTTCTTTTCTGATTGCTTCGGCTGGTTCCTACCAGCATGTTAAATAATAGTTGCAAGAGTACATAACCTAGTCATGTTTCTGATTTTAATGGGAATAAATCTACTGTTCTCCACCATACATTCTGTGTATACATGTAGACATATCCATTTTAAGTACATATATATTTGTGTTAATCAAGAATCCTCAGAAGACTGGGAATGGAACCACTGTATATATCAGCTATATCATTCCTGGGTATCTTTGCAAAGGAACTGAAGTCAGAATATTATAGTCAGAATATATAACACATGCATATCCATGTTTACAGCAGCACAATTCACAACAGCCAAATTATAGAACCAGCCTAGATGTCTGTCAACAGATGAATGGATTAAGGGCCTGGTATGTATACACAATGGAATTTTACTCAGCCACAAAGAAGAGCAAAATTGTGTCATTTGCAGGAAAATGAATGAGATTAGTCAGTCTAGTCTCATAGTGAGGGGCCGTATATTTTTTTCTCATATGTGAAAGCTAGAGAGAAATTGGGAAATAAAAGGGACTTCAGATAAGTGATCAATGATACCAGTAGAATAGTGGAAGTAGAATTGAGGAGGAAGATAGAGAAGTGTGGGAGACTTGGTGAAGGAAACAGTTCAAATAATGCTAAGTACATATATGAAATTATCAATAATATGTAAGGGAAGGAGCAGGGTGGGATGCAGAGGGGAACACACATGTCAGGTGCTGGATGCATGTATGTTTCCATTGCTCTGAACCTCATTATAATGCATAATTGCAACACACCAAAAAAAGTATATCAAAAAGATTTAAAATTTCATAAATGAATGTTAACTGTTTAAAAATTCATTAAACAGCCAGTATCTATCAAGGTAATTCCTAATAGAAAATAATACGTGCATTAGTAATATAAATACCACTTATTCAGATGCAACATTCTTTCATTATAAACATGAATTCTGTTGGTTAAATCTATTTTGTTAGTAACTTTTTGTAAATATTTATAAGTAAGTTTGATCTCTAGATTTATTTTCCAGTGTTTTCTTTTTATGGGTTTAGGTATTAAGAGTTAATAATTCCTTGAAATAGATCTTCCTTATGTTATATGCAGGAAGAGCTTAAGCTCATACTAGAATTGTCTGCAGAGTTTGTGTAATTCCTCAGATGTCACATCTGGACCTAGTGCTTAAATTTTTCTGTATATCCTGAGATCAATTTTAGTAAATTACTTTTCTATGAAAATTATCCATTTGACATCCACATGCTATCCATCCACATGATAGAGTTTAGGTTTCTGTGTTTATAACGGAATTCTGATTTTATTGTGTTATTATCATGTGTACTTAGAATGAAATGGAATTTTCTTTTTGTATAGATATATAGTAACTAGAGCTGTATGATTATGCTATTTAAATCTTGTATGTTCATATTAGCTTTATCCATTTAATAAAATAAAATTAATGGAATTGAATAAAGTCTCCTATTACTAATAATGAAGTAGTCCACTGATAATGTGTTTTTTCCCCTGTTTGCCATACATTATCTCTGGATTTTCTTTTGTTTGCGAATTGAGCCCAGGGACGTTCTATCTCTGAGCTATACCCCCAGATATTTTATTTTTTATTTTGGAACAGGGTCTTGCTAAGCCTCTGAGGCTGAACTCCAACCTGCAATCCTCCCGCCTCAGCCTCCCAAGTACTGTGATTACAGGCATGCACCACCACACCCAACACATTTTCTGTCTTATTAATGTTAAAACTGTCTTATCTGGCCAACGGGTACTCATGATCATCAGGTCTCTGTGTAACTCTATATTAAATAGTACTTAATATTTTAATTTTGTTATTGTGTGAGTCAGTGTTTGGGACTTTCTAGTCTATCCTCTTGTATATTTTTATTCTATTGACAACCTTATGATCTTTTAGTTACTATAGCATCATAATTACCCTTTGTATGGGGTAGGACAGTCCTTATTCTAGCCCTGCCCCACCCAAGTCAGTCATTCTTCTTTGAACGTTTCTTTTTTCTTTTTTTTGGTTATTTGCTTCTCAATATAACTTTTAGAAGCAAATTGTCATATCTCAAAAAGAGCATGTTGGAATTTTGATTAGAATTGCATTAGATGTCTGACTCTCTCTGAGGGCAGTAAGTATCTATTAGGTATTCTTGTCTATGAATATAGAATATCCCTTCATTTGTTAAGTCTCCTTTGATGCCCTTCAGTAAGGTTTTGTAAGTTTCTATGTGTGGGTCTAAATCATCTTTTGTTAGATATACTCCTCCTGGGTATCTTATAAATAGTCCTGCTATGATAACTAATATCTTTTAAAGCCTTGTTTTCTAATTCATTGTTACTGATGTGTAGAAGAGAATTGACTTCAACATATTGACTTTATGTTTTCTACTTTGCTAAGTTCTCCCAATAATTCTCATTAATCACACTATCTGCAAGAAGTTATATTTTCATTCTCCCTTTCAATCATTATGCCTTTTTCCCCTCCTTTTTCTTGGCTTTGTTCTGGTTAAAAAATCCATGAAAGCCAGATGTGGTAGTGCATGCCTGTAATTCCAGTACTTGGGACCCTGAGACAGAAGAATCACAGGTTTGAAGCCAGCTTCAGCAATTTAGTGAGGCCCTCAGCAATTTAGTGAGACCCTGTTTCCAAAGGAAAAAAAAATAAATGGGGTTGGGGGTGTAGCTTGGAGGTAGTATGCCCCTGGGTTAAATCCCCAGCACCACCCCCATACACAATTCCACAATAAGCTGACTACACATGGAATTAGTGAACATCGTTGTAGTATTTTTTACTTTAGGAGACCATTTCTAGTATTTTCTGATTTAAGATGGTTATTCTAAGGGATTTTTTTGTTGTTGTTGTTGTTGTTTTTTACTAGATATACTGTATCAGGTTAAGAGGTTCCCTTCTATTCTTAGCCAACTAAAAGTTTTAGTGATGAATCATTGTTAAATTCTTAAAAGTCTTTCTCTGTGTCTACTTGAATAATCTCAATTTGAAAAATGTACTGACATATTGACTGTTTTATAACATTAATATATGTCAAAAAATCTCTTTCCACTTTCACTCTGTCACTGATTTTTAGTTGATATTAATTTGGGGGGGATGTATTGGTGATTGAACACAGGGGAATTCTACCTCCAAGCTATGCCTCAGCCTTTTTTTTGGAACAAAATCTTGCTAAGTTGCAGAGGATCTCACTAAGTTGCTGAGGGTCTTGCTAAATTGCTGAGGCTGGTCTCAAACTAGCAATCCTTTCTAAGCCTCCCAAGTGTTGAGATTATAGATGTGAGGCATCATGACTGGCTTAGTTATTAATTTTTAATGTGCATCTTCAGGTTTTAAAATATACTTATACTATCTTTAATTTATTTTTTAAATTTCTTTTGAACCTCATATACTGAAGATAAGGAAATCCATGCATTCATACTGTCTTTCATCTGTTTTCATTAAACTCTCAAAAATATTTTATTTATATTACTTCATCATTAATCTTTTCACACACTTAGTTGTGTAACTATAGTATAATTTATTTTCATACTCAGATGACAGTGAAATTATATTACAGTTAAATAATCACATCCATTTTTTTCCATACTTTCTCCTTTCCTTTCTTAGTTGAATGAAATAGATACTTTTATATTTTTTCTCAAGAAGTACTTTTTAAAAGTATATTTTCTGCCGGGCGTGGTGGCGCACGCTTGTAATCCCAGCATTCGGGAGGCTGAGACCGGAGGATCCGGGTTCGCGGCCAGCCTCAGCTACCTAGTGAGGCACTCCGCAACTTAGTGAGACTCGGTTTCAAAATAAAGAATAAAAAATAGGGCTGGGGGTATAGCTCGGAGGTAGAATGTAATTGTTTGGCTGGGTTAAAATTCTTGGCTTAATACCTCCTCCCTTTAAGAGTTTTGTAGTTTTGTGTGTGTGTGTGTGTGTGTGTGTGTGTGTGTGTGTGTGTGGTGCTAAGGGATTGAACCCGGGGCAGTCTACCTCCGAGTTACACCCCCAGTTCTATTTTTTTTATTCTTTATTTTAAAACAGGATATCACTAAGTTGTAGAGAGCCTCACTAAGTAGCTGAGTCTGGCCTCGAACCCAGATCCTCCGGTCTCAGCCTCCCAAGTACTGGGATTACAAGCATGTGCCACCACGCCTGGCTGCTGTGTAGTTTTAAAATCTAACAGTGATTATTATTGTGGAGAACTCTAAGGCTAGTCCAGATTTTTGCAATTATAGGTGAATCTTGATCTTTCTGCCTAGCTGATCAAAAAGGTTTTAAGTATGTCTTTTCTTTTTTATACCAAATGCTTTATTTTGGAAATATTAAAACCCATGGAAAATTTATAGGGACAGTAGAATGAAATCTATATATTGTTTGCCTAGATGTCCCAATTTTAACATTTTGTCCTATTTGCTTTATTGCTTTTGTTAGCTATCTGTGTTTTGACTCATACACAATTTTTGGTTGAATAATTTATTAAAGAATAAAAGAGATTCTAGTACTTGGTAGGCTGAGACCGGAGGATCCTGGTTCTCAGTCAGTCTCAGGTACTTAGTGAGGCACTCCACAACTTAGTGACACCCTGTTTCAAAATAAAGAATAAAAAATGGAACTGTGGGTGTAGCTCAGAGGTAGAATGCCCCTGAGTTCAATCCCAGTGTTGCAAAAAAAAAAAAAAAAAAAAAAGACATTTTATAACTACACTCATAAGTACTTCAATGTATACAACAGGGACATTCTCCTACATAGTCCCCAAACCAATTATAATTTATTATTAATTGAAATTTCAACGTTAATTAAAATTTAATATTAACTAAAATATTTTCTCAGGCCAAGATAGAAGGATCACAGGTTCAAGACCAGTCTCAGCAACTTAGGGAGACTCTCAGCAACCTAAAGAGACCCTGTTTTAAAAACAAAACATATAAAAAGGGCTGTCGGAGGTAGAATGCCCCTGAGTTCAGTCCCCAGTACCCCCCCCCCCGCACACACACAAAGGGCTGTGGGTATAGCGTAGAGGTAGAATACCTCTGGGTTCAATTTTTTTCTCATACACAGTCTCTTTTATTTATAAAGAGCTGTCAGAATTGACATTTCGCATGCTCACTCTGGCAGCTCTCCTGATGGTCAGCAACTTCTTTTAAGACAGGTATATTCTTAGACCCAGGGCTCTTTAAAACCTCTGATGGCCGGCCTTATCTTGTGAAAAATGTCTATGCAGGAAACACTGGCAAAGCTTGATGTAAATTCAAAGGGTCCGCGAACCTCCCGTGTCCATGTATGAAAACACCCCTGGGGAAGAGGAAGCCATGAACTCCAGCTTGAGCTTTCTTAAGGCCCCATCTAAATTCTTCTCCTCTGTGTGTTTATGTTTTCAAGATCACGGCACTTAGAGAAGATAGAGAGAAATTAGTTTTAAATCCACTGGCATTTTGTTCTTATGCTTCTATCAAGGAATGTGGACCTACTGTCTCTCTCTCTCTCTTCTTCCTCCTCCTCCTCCTCCTCCTCCTCCTCCTCCTCCTCCTCCTCCTCTTGCTCCTCCTCCTCCTCCTCAGCATCCCATTCATACATAATGGGTTCTTATTATTTGTAGATTGCATATTTGCAAACTTGTCTATTTGCTAAGATGTATTTGTAGCCCCCAAATTAATAATCTGGGCACTTCGCTGGTCTCTTGCAAACAAGCTCAGAATTGTGGTGATTTCCAGTCGCTTGATGTGTCGGTTCCCAGTAGGAGTCAAACAAATCATTTCTCTGCTTTCTTGTTTCAGCTCTCGTATTGTACATGAGTGTCCTTTGGGGACTTCTTTGGTGCCAGATTTTGCATTTTTTTTGTCCCTTTTGTTGATGATTTCACTCTTCCAAGTGGCCCCTGATCGTAGAGCTGAAGTGCCTCGTCGTGTTGCTAAGCATGGACGCATCGTGTGCACCTGTGCTGCCTCCTGATGCTCCTGATGGAGGAGCCAACGTGTGGGATAAGCCTCACTTGGCAGGAGCTGCAGTGCACACGGTCATCTGGTCAATGTTTTTCAATCAGTAGTATAAAGTGTATTTAACAAGTAACACACGTAATGCAATATTATGCATTGATCAGTTGGTGAAAATATGGTGACCCAGAGATTTGCAGAAAACAAATCCTGTATTTCCCCTGGGAGCAACATTTTAGTATTCACTAATTTAGGATTTATAGTGACTGTATAGAACATAACTTCTGAATAATGAGAATTGGTTGTATATACATCAGTCTATATAATTATCTATCTAATTATTGATCTATCTGTCTATCAATCAATCATCTATCTTTCTTAGTATGACCACTTTTTTTTTCAGTGCTGAAGACAGAACCCTTGACCTCCCATGTACTGGACAACTGCTCTTTCACTGAACTATTTTTATTTTATTTTGAGACAGGATGTTTCTACATTGTTCAGGGTAGCCATAAACTTGTGATCTTCCTATCTTAGATTCTTGAGTAGTAGAGATGATAGGCATATCACCATTCCCAGACAGTATGACCAGTTTGTGTGTGTGTGTGTGTGTGTTGTAACCTGATAACTGGTTTTAAATGTCATATGCAAGTATAAAAGGCCAAGAATAGTCCAACCATCACTGAAGAACAACAAAGTAGGACCTAGCTTACTGGAAATCCAGAATCATTTCAGAGCCACAGTAGTTAGAACTATGTGGGGTTCCATCTGTGTGGATCAGAGATAGGTCTACACACTGGGGGGACAGACGTCACCAGTGTATGCTGTGAATGTTGGATTCCTGACTGAGTGGCACACAGCACACCTTGCAGCTCCCGTCTCTGGGAAGGAAGTATGCTACCTACTAGGTTGTCCGAAGTTATGATACCCATATGGATTCATGATCATGGCAAATAGCCTGGCCAGCCAGTCAGGGCTGGAAGAAAACAGATGGGAAGATTGCCACTCATTTTGCTTACTTGATTCAAGTAGAGAATTCAAAATCTTTGTTGAATTGCTTCATCATGGAGTCAACATAACTCGAAACTCCTAAAATCATTTCAGTTAAAAAAACAACTTGTGTTTGTAATAACCATCCCAGAACTGTTACTGTCAAAGTTGCTTTTAGCCATGTTGTAATAATTGGAACAAATAAATATTTGTAAACTAAGCTCATTTATATTTACTGCTTCATCATATTACATATCCGTGATGGCTTACAAACATCCCATGTTATTTTTAATAAGGAGATTATGCATGTAATAAGGGTAGATTTTTTCTTATCCCCAGTGTCCTATGGTTGGTCTCTGGAGGCAGAGAATATCTTGTTGCTTATCTCTGTGACAAGGTAAATACTCCAGTCAAATACTCCTCTGGGCAATCACATCTTCTCTGATGGCTTTATTATAAATGCATCAGAACATTTACTTATAGGACAGGAATATTAAGCATTGATTTATTATATAATTCTGGGAAACTAGAATCTGAAATAGGAAACAAAGGAAACTAAGTAATTATATGTTCTCTGAAGTATCATTCAGTGTTTCTTATTTTTATAATAAACTACTACCATGATATTTAGATTAATAGACAATAGTTTCTGATATTTAATACTTCCAACAAGGACACATTTAGGTCTAGACAGCACTGCCCACTATGGCACCCTCAAGTCACATGCCACTGAACATTTGCCATGTAACCTGTCTCAATTGAGTCATTCTCTAAGTGTAAAATACAAAGTTTCAGTGACAATGTGTAAAAAAAAGGTAAAATATTATATTAATATTTTATATTAATTACTTGTGAAATGATGAAAATATTTTTGGAGCTATTGGGTTAAATGACATATTATGAAATTTAATTTCACTTATTTTTTGCTTTTTAAACATGGCTACTAGAAAGTTTAAAGTTATATATAGAGCTCACATCTATGGTTTTCATTGGGCAGAACTAATTTAGTATGATATGACTGGAGAAATTGTTGTGATATCTGAACATATGGGTCTCAGGAATAGTCTTTTAATTACAAATAGTGGTAGGAGTTGATATTACAGTCTTAGTTTTAGAAACACTAAATGTGTGTCAAGTATTAATCTGGAACTACAGGAGATTTGAATTAATGTATACGCTTCCATAATCGCCATTGATTTTAGTATTAATAATGTCAAAGTATAGTGTACATGATATCTGTGCGCATGGGATTCAACGCATGATAACTGTTACTTCACCAAATTTCCTACCATTATTAAGTGCTGCCTCAAATTTGTATGATCATGCTTTGCATGTTTGCTCTCTCGTTCACATTAGACCCAAGGTGAAGCAGATTTATGGGAAGAGCAGGAGGGGAGTCAGGGAACAGAACAACAGCCACACCCAACAAGCACCGCGTGGAGTGGAGTTCTACATCAGCCGTAGCGATAAAGAGAAACGCAAATGCCGCCCAGCACCCATTCTGAAGAATGAAGATTCCCCTCTGTTTTGTTTTCCCTTCTGCATTCTTTACAGCCAATCATGACTACTGTCCTGCATCCTAAAGAACTCTCAAACTTCTTTAATCTGCTCACATCCATTGCTCCTGCCTTGGCAAAGACCCTTAACATCTTTCCTGGTACGATTACAATGTCTATGTTTTGGGTCCCGAATTCTAAATCCCTTTGTCTTTGTATTTATTCTTTGAAAGGAAACTTAAGTATTTTTTTTCTAACATGGAAATCTCAACTCTTCTTTTAAAAAGCTCTACTAACATCCTGACTGCCCAGATGATAAAGCCCGCCATTCTTAGACATTCTCCACTGCTTCCACCATGTTAGAGAGACTGCCTGCACTCCGCTGGTGAGCTGGATCTGCTGAACTCTTTGAACCTGTGCACATTGGTCTATTTACCTGAGATGCCCTCCCTGCTGTAACTATCCTCCACTTGGCCGGACTGATTTGTCTGCCTGCCTCCACCCCCAATCTATATGTTGAAGTCTTAACTCCCAATTGGTCTGTATTTGGAGATAGGGCCTTCAATGGGGCAATTAAGATTAAAGGAGGAGTTAAGGGTGGCATCCTAATCCTGCATTCCCAACCTTCAGAAGTGTGAGAAAATTAATGTCTTGTTCTTTAAGCCAGTCTATGATATTTTACCCAGTCTATGATATGTTGTTATGACAGCCTGTGCTAACTAATACTGACAGCTGTGTCCAACCCTCCCTGCCTGAAGACAAAGCTCCAGTGTCCAAGGCTGGGGGCCCTTCCTCTGTTCACACACAGTCCTGGATGTTTTCACCAGAGTCCACATCACATTGTGGTTATCAGCATTATCACTCTGTTATTCTGTGAACTCCTTGATAGCATGGAAAGCCCTCCATTCATTTTTGCATCAAAACCCTCAGCATTTATTTTGTTTAATGTTGAAAGAGGCACGGGGCAGAGACCATGTTTTGATGAGTCAGCATGTAAGGGTGCTTTGTAGAAATCTCCCAAAGCAGCAGTTTTGGGGGAGATTAGTTTCTTGTATAGTTCTCATAAGTCGTTTCCAGCTTGACGCCATCTGCACAGGGCAGTCATGGTGATTCTGAGCTAGCCAGCTGGTGCAGCTAGGGAGGTCTTGGTGAGCTCTGTTTCTTGGGAAAGGTAGCAGCCACCTGGCTTAATTAATGCTCTCAACAGGAGATTTATCTCAGTGAGACGTCTCTTGCCAGAGGGATTTGCTTGGGAATGCTGGGGCCACAGATGCAAATGATCAAGAGCAAGAGAATAAGGACTCAAAACACGTTGTCAAAACACAGTAACCCGATCCCCCCCTGAAACACCAGGACTGTGTGTTTCAGCCCCTTTCTGCAAGCATTCCCAAGCTGTGCAGTTTTCACACATCCCACCCAAGAACAGGGACCACTTTTCTCATGCTTGACTAGAGCTGTATCATTTATCCCTTCGTAAGGATCCCTTACAAGGGATACTGGCAGTGCATGTTCTCTCTCCTTTTGCAGTGCTGTCTATGGCACCCAGGGCCCGGAGCGTGCTAGGCAAGCGCTGCACCCGTGAGCCACGCCCTCAGCCCTAGCACTTACCCTCGACTCATCTTCCTCAGTCATCTTTCTGTTTCCATTTGGGGCCCACCTATTTGCTAACTACTCCAGAATGTAAAGTTGGTTGTACAAATCAGACCTGGCAGACTTGGAGGCGTCCTGGACAGTTTTCAGAGGTGGAGGGAAAGCCTCCAAGGGTGTCTGCTAAGTAGCTTCTATGAAAGAGTAGAAAGACACTGTTTATCCAGGAATCCATGTGCACTTAGACCCAGACAGTCCTGGGTTTGAATTTGGACTATCATTTATTTACTGTGTAACCTTTGCTAAGTTACTTGACATCTCTGAGCCTCCTGATCTGTAACATGAAGATAATGATGTTTGCCTTGTAGTGCTGCAAAGATGAAAGACAAAATGCGTGGAGCCCTTGGTGGACATGGGCATTCAATTAATGAAAGCTGTTATTAATAATGCCCTCTACTGGCCCCTTGTCCTGGAGATGCACTTTCTTCTGTTGGCAAGGAAGAATTAAAGATGAATAAGGCAGACTGGCATTCTGGGACAGGGAAGGACCTTAAGAGTCTACTGTTTTCATCCAGAAGAATGGCTAAATCACTCATGATAGATAGTTTTGATTTTCTTTTTAATATCTCCGGGAATGAGGCTTCGACAGTTCACAAGGAAGTTTATTCTGGTGTTTCATCATCATAGCAGTGAAGAACTTCTTCCTTTGAGTCAGCAGAAATCTGTCTGGTTTTCATGCAAGCTTATTTCCTCATATTCAGCCCACGGGGGGAAAAGGCTGGGAGTCTCTCAACGAGAAAAAGCTTCCCTCTCTGAGCACCAGACTCAGCTTCCCCCCAGCTTCTTCCCGACTCGCAAGGGCCCTGCTTTTGACCCTCCCTATGGACACCAGTCCCCACTTTCCTGTCTTTCTTGGATCCTTTTATCTGAGCAGGTTCGTTTTCTTCACATCTGGTTAAACATCTGCCCCTGTCCCTGGTTAAACATCTGCCCCTGTCCTCTTGGCAGAACTAACAATAACAAAATATAATGTCTTCTCAAGCCTGAAAAAAATCTAAAAAAACCCAAAAAACAAAAAAAACCAACTTATTTTGATGTTTAACAAATACCAGGGCTTATCATTAGAAAAGGTTTCCTGTCATAAACAGGGGTTTACAAGGATTTCAGTCCTTCTGTGATGAATCAGAATCATGCGGCTGGTTGTGAAGAACAGGAGTTCGGGAATCATAGGACTGGAGCTTGGGACTCCAGCTCCTCCACTTGCTAAGCACATGACCTGCAAATTACTTAATGTCGTGACGCCTCAGGTTCTCCTTAGAAAAAGAGTCCATGATAAATAAATAAATAAATAAATAAATAAATAAATAAATAAATAAATAAATAAAATAGAGACCTTAGAGGGTTCCTGAGGCAGTTGCATATCCTTGTTACCAGCACATACTCCGAGCTCCAATGTTACCTTTCACACCTGCCCTGCCACGGTGGACAGCCTTCCTTCCGATTTCTTCTTCACAGTGGGCCCCATGGTCAGCCTCCTGAGGATGGAGCACTCAGGGGACTCTACAGGAGAGAGGGCTCCATGCAGGACAGTGGAGTGTGGGGTGAGGGTGTGGAATCGACTGCTCTCTCCCTCAGCTATCTATCTTTCTCTCTCTGGTGGGGGTACTGAGGATTGAACCCAGGGGCATTCTACCTCTGAGCTACACTTCCATCCCTGTTTTGAAACAGGGTCTTGCTAAGTTGCTGAGGGTCTCCATAAGCTCCTGAGGCTGGTCTCAAACCCGCAATCTTCCTGGGTTAGCCTCCCAAGTACTGAACTTACAGGCATGCACCCCCCCCCCCAGCTTCTTCATTCATCTCTTTTTGTGTGTGCGTCAGACCATAAACGCAGGGTAGCAAAAAGTTTCAAGCAGCCACTTGGAATTGAGTGTTTGGCTGTGATCATTAACATTTTGTTCTGAAAATGGAAGAAATGTGTAGCTATGAAGTAAGAGTCAGCTTTACACATTTCGGGCCACTCTTCATCTCAGAAGCCTTTTCTGATTCTTGTGCCTCTGACTGAAACCTGACAGCAATCTCATAAACTGATCTCCAGGTTCTGACCCGCTCCCCTCCCCCCACCTGTGATCTTCACCTGGCCTCAGAGATGAAAAGGAATTGGTGTTCTCTAGTATCCTGGCGGCTATTCATAGCCTTTTTGAAATTGGCTTAAAATCATTTGTTAATATGGTTGCAATTAAGAGTTAATAATAATGGGGGGTATGTTGTCATCTCTGAAACTGTATGCTGATCTGAGAATCCTGTTCACATGTGACGGAAAGAGTCTACCGAAACTCAGGAGAGTAAAAACAGCAGATAAAGTCTGGGAGAGTTGGTCTCATCCTGTTTAATGCATGACATTGACCGGTTGATCATTCCCGAGGTTTCCCCTTCTTTGTCTTTAAAATACTCTTTAAGGACTCAGGCCGCTGAAGGGTGGGCAGTAGCTCTCCCTGTCCAGTTGTGACTTGATTTGTTATATGTGTCACTGCATCATATTTGTCACCAGAGCTTTGGTGGCCTGTGAGTGTGATCTATGGCATGCCTTGAATAACTGACGCCAACTTCCTTTTCTTTTTTTCTCTTCTCTTCTCTCGATGCCTTTGGGACATGACAAATCAATTCAGAAGACCAGAGAACGTGGCTAAACAATGCTGGTTGACTCAGTAATGGCCTACATGGTGTGAATGGCAGTATATATTCTATAACTCTGATTCACAGAATGACAATTTAACCTTAGAAAGGCAACTTGAATTGGGTGTGTTGCTAGGACAACTTATTCCTTCACTTATCTTGTCGTAGGGGGAGAGATACATTTGGTAATCCGAATATTTCTAGTCTTGTAGGCTCAACCACACATGTGATTAATATCAATACTTCTTTTCACTCAAGTCATAGAAATAGTAGCTGTGATTAATATGCGCATCCATATGCCTTTTTTATACCCTTTAAAAGCAAAAGATGATTTTTAAGAATTAAACGTGGATTGGGATTCATTCTGTAATCACACTAAAAAATGCTATTTTAAAGGATGTAGCAGGAAAACATTGTGCTGAGCAGAAATGGCAGCTAAGAGATTAATTCCCTATGACACAGAGGAGCTTTTTTTTCCTCCTCATTTTCAATGGAATAGAAAGAGAATACTAAAGTATGAGATGTAATCAGGCTGTTCCTTGTCTTTGGCAGGAAGCCAAGACCATGGTTTTACACTGGTGGGCTGGATTCTCCTCTAATCCTCTCCTCTCTTCCTGCCCCCACCTGCACCTGTCCTATGGCGATCCCGGGGCAGGACACATGGGATTTACAGGATGACCATGTCTTCACATGACCAGCGCAGATCTGCAGATGTTTCCAAGCCACTAAGGCAGCTGGGGCCCTCTGGAAGTTGAACTCTGCTTGGTGAGCCCAGCCCACCAGAGCTCAGGGGGTGAGGAGAGACTCGGGGATCCTTCTGCACCTCTGGAAAGGCCATAGTGGATTCCTGCTGAAACATCGTTCAGATAGGCAAACCACATTTTAAAAACTGAGTCAACCAGCTATCTATTCCAGAATATATCTTTTTATGACTTCTTCTATGCTTTGTTAAGATTTATGTGCCAGTTTACTGTTAGGGTGACACCGTCTATACAACATCCATCACTGGTATAGGTAGTTCATTATAAAAGGCATGGGTCCTTAGAAAGGTGTAGCTAAAGGGAATAAAATTGACAAAGCAGTTTCTCAATTTAGATGAATAATGTTCAACAAACATAAGATGCGTTTATAAGATACTATTTTTTGCCATATTTTGGTGTCATATTGTTATAGGAGGTTGGTCTGTGATTTACTGCTAACTAGAGTGGGAGGGGGAAAAGCCAGAACCTCACGAGAAAACATGAAGAGAGACAAAAGTTGGAAAAACCAATCCAACCATGCAGAGCAAACTCCAGTCTAGTATGCAAATGACAGTGTCATTTAAAAGCTCACCAAGCCTACGTGCACGTATGTCCCTGTCACTCCAAACTTCTTTATGATGTGAGAGGACAATGCACCAATGAAGGTAGTATTAAAAAGTTAGATTTTTAAAATTACACACACACACACACACACACACACACGGTTCATCAGGAGGCTGTGACTGAACTCCACCCCGGGCCTAGGTCAGCTCACTTAGTCCCCAGTGGTCCTCATCTTGTGGCAGCTGTACTTGACATTGCCTGGCTAATACCGGTTTTACCTGAGAGACCACACTTCTGGTGCAGGCAGGGCTCTGGGGTGCGCGTTGCCGAATCCTTACAGACACCGTGGGCATGCACATCGCAGGTGCTCCATCTATGCTGAATAGAAGACAGTATCCGAAGGAGAGATCAATGGACACTGATCAATGGGGAAGGAAAGCGGGTCAGAAGAGAGGCAGGCGGTGAGTTGGAGGCTTTGGTTCCTACGTAAGCACAGCCGGGAGACTCTCCCCTTGCACCAGCTTAGCAAGGCCCCCAGCAACTTAGTGAGGTGCTGTTTCAAAATATAAAATAAAAGAGGGCTGAGGATGTATTTCAGAGGAAGAATGTTCCTGGTTTCCACCCTGGTACCACACACACACACACACACACACACACACACACACACACTCACACACACACATGGGGAAGGTAGTGGGTGGCAGTCCATGGGCTGAGGGCAGATACTGGCCCCTGGAGCTCTGGGACCCTTTAGTAGATCCCACTGCGCTGCCCTCAGGACATCTTGGTATTGCACTAGCTCTTTGGATTCACATGGTCCCCTAAAGAAGGGAAGATATGAGACTAAGCTTTATTATCTTGGAACCTGAATAAACGAAGGTTTGGATATGAATTCATTGTCTTCAGAAAAGAAAAGATTTGATATTTCTTACAGGCAGAGCTGTGATACACTGCACACACCTTCCATAAGCAGAGCTCTGGGAGGGGACTTGCTCCTGGTCGAATGGAGAAGTCTGTCCAGTCCCTGGTATATCGCTGTGATCAGAGTAGAGCCTGGTCCTGCGGTCCTGCAGCAGGTGACCTGCGAATGTGCCAGGCCGCGCTGCAGTCACCTTGTCTAGAATAGCGCGTGTTACCCTCACCGAAGTTCTCCATGGTGGATCCATTAGCACTCCATTTTATAGAGTGGACTCTTCCAGCAAAGGAGCGTGGGGACCCACCAGCCAGACACAGCCAGGGGCCAAGGCTGGGCCATCAGGCTCAGAGCTGGAGCTCTCGGCCAGCACCTCTCCCAGGTGTCAGGTTGGCTTGCCCATTCATGCGTTCACTCAGGTATTCCTCAAGTATTTCTGAAGCCTTGCTCACATCAGGCTCCACGGTGAGCTCTGGCGATATGGCTGGAAAATCAGAGGTAGGGCATGAATCACCAACAAAACCTTCTCCTTGCTCTGCCATCTTTTCATCAGTAGGCAGATCCAGGAGCATCTTTCCCCCAACCCCCATGGCCTCCTGCCTTTTCTGATCAGGAAATCACAGTTCCAGTTTTGGTTCCATGTGGCTCCTCAAATCAAGTTATTTCCCTAAGGATTTCTCCTATTTGGCCTACTCATGTGCCTACCTTTCATTCTTCCTCTTTCTTTCTAATCTGTACCCAGATATCTGAGAAAACATTTCTCTTTCCAGCAACCTTACCTATAGCAGATAGACGCAACATATCAGTAATGGTACATGTCTGTCAAGGGCTGGGAAATCCATATAAAATAAGCAGGAAAAAACCCTGTAAGATCTCTGTAATCAAGTACATGGATAATTTTACCATTTTCTAAATATCATTTTATGACCTCTAATTGGTTTCTTCTCATTTCAAGAATCAGCCTTTAAGATATTAATCTATTTAAAATACCAGTTTATTTTCTTTGTTTGTTTGTTTTTTCCTCTTTTTGTTTCACTTAAAATATATAGTGTTTTTTTTACTCTGAGTCAAAGGATTGAGGGTTGCCCAAGGCCCCAAGTATCCTTTATTACATCCTTTGAACAGAAAAAAAAAAAAAAAATGTGTTTCAAATTTGAAATGCATACCAGTAGCTAGCAGGATTTTTAACTCATTGTAGAATAAATTGTGAAATATACTTGGAAATTCATGCTATAAATCAGCAAAGTCCTGGCATGGTTATGCTATTTTAAAAGATATCTTTCTTTCATGCATTAATTCTTCCTTTCTCACATTCCTTGCCCATAGGGCTCCTCATCCTAACAGCTGCAGCAACAGTAGGTTCTGGGACTACATGATATCCTGGAATAGATGTTTTTTCTTGAAATTTTAAGATGCAGTCTGCCAAAGAATGTCCCTAATACCCTCCAAAAGGGAAACAGCTGGTTCTACGTTAGATTTCTGAACGCCTTCCTTGTGTGCAACAATCCCACAGTACACAATTTCTAGCTTTTTTTTTGTACGTTTCTCTCCTACAAATAGATATTTAAAAATTATATACACTTTTGTTCCTTCAAAACTGAAAGTACAAGTGTAGTTTTCTAATTCTAATCATATGTGTTCTTTTTTTTTTTTAACAAACAGTGTAAGACAGGAGAGACACTGAGACAGTGAAGCTATACTGGGGAGTGATCATCATTCCTTCTTTCCAGATGGATCCCAAAATATTTGCCAGGAACACTGTCTTCTCATGACTTAGAATAGAAATACAGAGAGAACCAAAACAATTGTCCCCACTACAAACTATTTTCTGCAATTACCAACGGAAATAACAGAAATGCTAGGAAAACACATATTCATCAAAATAGCAGGTTTTTTTTTTTTCTTTTGTGAACTGTAATTAGTTCCTATGCCAATTTCCATTCTCTGAATTGCTTGCAAAATGATAGGCAATTTCTTTGTGTGTGAAAGAAAAATGAGAGTATTAGCTCATAAGCACATCCTGACCAGATTGCAAATTAGTTTCTCTGGAAAATGTATCAGTAAATAAAAAAAAAGTCTTTCTGAAAGAGAAGTCCATTTTTCCAGAACCTTTTATTTGGAAACATTAGTTTCCATTCTTCATGTACTTTCTATTTTTTTTTTTTTTAATATATATTAGCCCCCGCCATACCATGAGGAAGACTGAGAGTATCTTCTCCGCATGCCATACACATGCATTGTGTAGCATGAGCGGCCACTTCAGGTGAAATTATTTCATTGTAGAAGCCACAGCAAACTATAATTTATAATTAATATGGGAATTTTTTATTCCACTTTAAAACAAAGGTCATTTAACACTTTCTATGTGCTAGATACTATCCTGGGAGACTAAAAAACCAACGCAATGAAATTCCTGTGTCAAACACATGACAGAATTCCTGTTCCACAGTTCGAAGGTTCTCGTTGCCAGCAAAAGTCCTTGGGGCCCTGTGTGAGACAGATGGCGACTACCCGCCCACCTTCAGCACATGGGTACCCTGTGGAAATATAGCCTCGTGCTGCTAATTTTCTTATTTTTAAGAAAAGAAATATTAAAAAGTGAGATTTTTATATATAGCTGTAGATGTTCAAATATTGACAGTGAATTAAAAAAATTTAAAACCCTGTTCAAGACAAAGAATTCATATCTGACTTCAAGACTTGGCCCATATCTATTTTTTTCTTATCTTAATTTTCTAAAAATGGTCCATGTGCCCGGTTCAAAGTCCAGAAGGAACCAAAGAGTATGTAGAAATCCCAGTCTTCCTTCCTCCTGGGTCCCCGGCCACCAGGCTGCCCTCTTGAGAAGCACTTCCCTTCGCCAATTTTTCCGGTTCTCCCACACGTTCTTCTTGCATGTAACAACGTATGTGGCAGAGTGTTCATGTGGACACAAATAGTGATTCGTTATCCACATTTTGTACATCTTCCTATTTTTTCCATGTCCAAGCACTGTTGTGATTGATTCAAGTCAGTGTACAGAGAGTTGCTGGCTGTGTAGTATTTCACAGCATGGAGACCTCAGGGGTCCATCTGGCCGTCCCTCGTGGATGGATGTTTGGGATGATGCCCTTCCTTGCTACTGTAAACCTTGCTACAAAGACTGTTCTTTTCCATATCACTTTATGCACGCGTGAGTCCATCTGCAGGCTAAATTCCTAATTTCCTTCCAACTGCAATTCCTAACCTGTCTGCACAGTGAAATCACCCGGTGGCTTAAAATACTGATGCTTTAGGTCTCACCCTGAAGAGTCAGATTTTTACCTGGGCATTGGAAATTTAAAGAACTAATTGACACATATTAATCATACAGAATAGTGGGTTTCACTGTGGCATATTCATACACACATATAACAAAATTTGGTTAATTTTACTCCCCCGTACCTCCTCTTAGTAATTTTTTAAAGTGATGCTAAGAGTCAAGATCCATTGTCTTTGAGCCCACCCTTGGGTGAGGTCCAGAAGGACGTGTTTTCCTACCCCACAGCTTCACTCCAGCCAGGGAGCTGTTCTGTTGTCCCTTCAGATGTGAACATCTACATGTCATTGTAATTTCAAAGTGCATCTCAGCCTGGTGTGGTGGCGCACGCTTGTAATCCCAGCATTTGGGAGGCTGAGACCGGAAGATCCTGGTTCGCGGCCAACCTCAGCTACTTAGTGAGGCACTCAGCAACTTAGTGAGACCTGTTTCAAAATAAAGAATAAAAAATAGGGCTGGGAGTATAGCTTGTAGGTAGAATGCCCCTGAGTTCAATCCCCAGTACTAGAAAAAAAAAAGTGCATCTCATTAATTACAAGTAATGCTGAACATATTCATACTTTCTGTGTATGTCTATGTGCTAGGTATGGTGAACTATCTACCCTTTCTTTGGCCCATTACCTATTTTGTTGCTAGTTTTTCTCTTTAGAAACGAATTAGCCCATTGTTTGTGAGCTTTTGTTCTATTTTGGCTCACCATTGTCTTGACTTGTGGCATTTTTATCTATGAGGAATAGTTTTATGTCATCAAATTTATCAAAAAGTACTGGGTGTGGCAGTATGCTTGTAATCCCAGTACTTGGGGAGGCTGAGATAGGAGGATCATAGGTCAGAAGCCAGCCTCAGCAACTTAGCAATGCTCTCAGGAGCTTGGAGAGACCCTATTTCCAAATAAAAAATAAAATAGGCAGGAGTTTCTACCTTGAAGGTAGAATTCCCCTGGGTCCAATCCCCAGTACTATACACACACATAAAACAATTATCATCAGAAAGTTTTTGCATATAAATTTTGCATCCTACTAAGAAACTTCCTCTTCTCTCTGAGAATATTTTTGATTAAAAAATTATGACCTCTCCTATAATTTAAAATTTTTAATTTAAAACTTTAATTCTTCAGAAATTCTAGCATTTATTCTGCCATAAGTTGTGTGGTATCTTCGCTTTATTATTTTTCCAGATGGCCAAACAGAGCTGACTAAGTCATTAATCTCCTCATTGGTTTGAAACGCCACCTTATCATATGCTAGATTGCCGTAAGAATTTGAGATTAACTATAGACTTTTTATTTTGTACTTCTGACTTTCTATTTTGTCCAACAGTTGCTACAGTCTGGATCCTGAGTTTCCCCCTAAGGCCCATGTATTGTTTGGAGGTGGCAGAACCTTAGGTGGTGGGACTTCCTGGGAGGAAGTTAAGCCACAGGGGTGTGCTCGACAAAGGATTTGGGAACCTTGGCCCCTTCTCTTTCCCTTTGTTTTCTGGCTACCATAAGGCAAGCAGGCCTCCTCTGTCCCACACTTCCCACCTTTACCGTCCTGCGTGAACACAGGCCCCCAAAGCAGAAGGGCCAATTGCTCAGGGGCCAAGATAAGTGTTTCCTATTATAAGTTGATTATCTCAAGTATTTTGTTATAATAGCGTAAAGCTCATTAGTAAGCCAGCATAGAACTATTCTCTATGACACTACAAATTTGTGATAGAGATTTGTAATATGTTATAACAAATGATCCCTAATTACTCTTACTTTTTGGAAATGTTTTGCTTTTATCACTTGATATCTTCTGTTATTAACTTTAGTACTTTTCTAGTTCAAATAACTCTGTCGGACTTTTGTACAGGATTATGCTGAATGCATTTAATTAGAACCCAGCACACACTCCCTTAATGACTCACCTCTTGCTAACTTTTACCCTTACTTTCATTTTCTCCCTTATCCTAAAAATTCCAGTCCTAGAAGTATTCTTGAAGTCCCACAAACAGATCATGCTTCCTCTAAATATTTCAACCAGTAGAAGGACTTGGAAGGAGATCATGAGATCTTGTGCCCAGCACCTTTCAGGCTATGCAATTGCTTATCCTGTCTTTTATCTTAAAGACACGATATTTTCTTGGAAACCTTGGTCATTCTCCAACAATCACCTAGAACGTTGTATTTCAATCATCTCTCTTTACTGGTGTGAGAGAGGCGGGGAGGACCAAAATGTATGGGCTAGGATTCCGATGTGCAAAATTAAGTAATTAAATAAACTACCAAGTTGGCCTTTTTCTTTAACTGGCCACAACTCACACTCAAATTTTCATATCAATTGTGGAAAACCTTTAAACTTGCTATCTACTGTGTCACTTTTCATTTTCAAAAGTTCTGGTAATATTCAGTCAACTCAAGGCGCATGCTCCTTTCAGTCCTCTCCCTCTCCTCAGTGCTCTTGCGGGCCCTTCTGCGGCTGGTGGCCTCTGAGCCGGGGAGGGGCTCTGGCAGAAGCAGAAGGGGCAGGGGCGCCTGCACAGAAGGCCGCCTCTCCTGGGCATCCCCTGGTGTGTGCTGAGGTGTGACTGGCCTCCTGCCTGGCCTGCACCTTGCAGTGGGCTGCTGTGACTGAGCCCCCGCAGGGCCCCAAGCTGTGCAGTTCCTCACTCTGTGGCCTTCGCATCCCAGCCCCAGGCCTCAGCCTCTTCCTGTGACGTTTCTACTTCCTCTCTAGGGGATTGAGTGGATCCTGGAAGACAACAGAGGTGGCACTCTGAAGTTGCCCCCAGGGACCCGGCAAGCCTTCACTAATTCTCCCTGTTTTCTCTACTTTTTGGGCACAGCACCACGTTGGGACTCTGTTCCAAGCCAAGCTCAGAGGGCCAGGAGCAGGTCTCGCTGGGCTCCAGTCCCCTTCACTGCTCCTTTACTCTGTGACCTGGGTCAAGTTACCAGACTTCTAGCCTCAATTTCTTGAGCTATTTAGTAGGGATGGAAATGGACCTAAATCATCATGCCATTAAAATGAAAAACTCTGTAAGTATTTGCTACTTTATTATTACTCTCATTCTACTGTGCTTCCATCTTGAGGTGCAAGCAGGGATTGAAGAAATGCCACCTTTCAAGTGTTTATTTGATTTTCTATCTTTACTGATTTCTTTCAATAAGTGAGCAAGATAACTGGTTCGCATCCTTCTTTCATGCATTTAGATTATAAAAGTGACATCTTAAATACTCCTAATAGAGACTTTGCATCTGGGTACACAGTTATCTTTAAAAAAAACTTAAGCAAGTATGTCCCACTTATGGGTATATTAGATTAGAGCCCTATGGGACAATTCCCTACTTCTGCAGAAAATAACCAAGAAACTATATAATAAAGACAACTAACTACCTGTTAGAACTAGAGAGTAAAGAGAAGCAGATAGACTGATACAGAATGCGTGTTTGCTTAAAAAAAAAAGATTGGGATCTAGTGAATTACGTTTCTGACTTCATGGCTTTCAGTCTGGGGCTGAGTGTAGTCTGCATGGCTCCCATGCCGGCAGTTGGGGTCCACGTGGAGAAACTCAGCTTTTCCTGTGTGAGAAGGCAAAATGAAGCCGGAAGCTGAGAATGCTGGAGAGAGTTGGGGTAATGCTAGAAGGAAAAGAAGCAAAGGGAGCCCCAATCTCTGTCCACATATCTCTGGCTAACTTAATAACATAGTTGCACAGAAGATACTCAAAGCGAAAGATTCAAACTAAAATCAAACTACTATCCAAGAGACAATTCGTGGTTCAATTTTAACCAAGAAAATTACCTGTTCACAAAAAAGAAAACTCCCAGAGAAAAACAATAGTATCCAGTATGTATTAACATCTGTATGATGAGGATACAATCTAGAATTATCCAATGTGGGAAATTCCAAGAAAATGGATCATATTCTCAAGAGAAAGGAAAATGGATTGTGTCCAAAATGGAGATGAAGCAGATGTTGGAACTGACAGATAAGGATATTAAAGCAGTTACTCTAACAATAGCCAATGAAATAAAACAGACATGTTTTCAGTGAATAAAAATCTCAGCAAAGAAATAAAAACGATAAAATGAGGAACTGGAAGACATAGAACTAAAAATTACAACTATGATAAAAAATTTACTGGAAATACAAAGTCAAATCAACACAGCAGAGAAAAGAATAAGTAAACTCTAAGAGTGACAGGTATCATCGAAGGGGAAGAGCAGAAGATTTTGAAAACGTTACTGCCTCCTATTAATCTTGATAAAATACACATATAGCAGAAATATCATAAGAAAAGAAGAGAATAAGACAATTTTTCATTCTTTCTTGTTAAGATCTAGTAATTGTACAAATTAATGGGTTTTACTGTGACGTTTCTATGCATGCATGAATGATGCATTGATCCTGTCCACCCTTTCTTCTACATTCTTTCACCCTTCACTCTCTCCCCAGCTCCCAAACACCCTTGTAAGTCCCTAATAGCTCCTCTTTTACTTTCATATAATTTTTTTTTAGTTTCCACATATGAAAAAACATATGCTACTTACTTGTCTTTCTCTAGTTCCACCTATCCTTCTGCTAATGACAGGATTTTATTCTTCTTTAAGGCTGAGTAATTCTGTGTGTGTGTGTGTGTGTGTGTGTGTGTGTGTGTGTGATATTTTCTTTATTCCTTCATCTGCTAATGGGCACCAAGTTTGATTTCATAGCGTAGCTATTGTGAATACTGCTACAATAAACAAAGATAGACAGGTATATCTTTCATATGCTATTTCATTTCCTATAGATACATGCCCGGGAGTGGTATAGCTAGATCATATGGTAGCTCCAATTTTAATATAGCTATACTAATTTAAATTCCAACCAACAGGTTTTGAGGATTCCTTTTTTCTATATCTTCACGAGTGGTTTTTTTTTTGTTTGTTTTGTTTTGTTTTTTATAATAGTCATTTAAACTGGGGTGAGATGAAATTTCCATGTAGTTTTGATTGGCATTTCCTTGGTAGCTATTGGGCAATTTAATATATTTATTGGCTGTTTGTACTTCTTTTAAAAGTATCTATTTAGATCTTTTGCCCATAAATGCTCTTTGAAGAAATAATAGCAAAATATTTCCCAAATTTGATGAGATAGAGAAATGTTTAGATATAAGGTGCTACACAAACAACAATCAAAATGAACATAAAGAGGCCGAGGGTAAGGCACATTACCAAAGATAAAGAATATATCTTGAAAAATGACATGCGACAGATAGTGAAACATGACGGTTAACAGCCACTTTCCCATTAGAAACTATGAATGATAGAAAAGAGGGAAGTGATCTTTTGAAAATGCTCAAAGAAAAACATCCTCAAATTCTATATCCAATGACAATACTTTAACAATGAAAACTCCAGAGCAATAATATACTTATGCCAAGTCAGCTTTCCATTACTGTAACAAATACCTGAGATAGTCAACTTATAAAGACAAAGGTTTGTTTTGGCTTACTGTCTTGGAGATTTCAGTTTATAATCAATTGGCCCCATTGATTTTGGGTTTGTGGTAAGAAAAGCTACTCACCTCATGGCCAGTGTGAATAAATAAATAAAAACAAAAAGGAAGAGAGGACGTCACATAATTTCTTTCAAGGGCATGTCCCAGTGACCTAAAGACCTCCTGCTAAGGCCCCACTTCTTAAAGTTTCCACCACCTCTCAACAATGCCTTTTTGAAGACCAAGCCTTTAGCACAGGGGCCTTTGGAGAACATTTCAGATCCAAACTGTAGCAATACTGACGTTCTCTCAGATCTTTTCGGGTGGCCTAACACTTGGTGTCAGAGCCAGGTGCTGTTCCAGGCTCCCCGGAACTCTCTTGATGATGTTTAAATTCTACTGGGCATTCTGTGGGTCAAATGAGAATTGTGAGCACATATATTGTTATCAATTTGTACCTAACAAAGATGTATGCTCACAATATATGAATAAAAATAAAAATTAAAAAAAAAATTGTCATGGGCAAAGGACCAAACTCACTCTCTGGTGCTATCTAAAAGAAGGGAAGAGATAAGATCATCTATGCAAGTCTAGGAAAGATAAAAGAACACCACAGAGCTGCAATCAAGGATTTCATAGAGACAGCAGTGGGAAATCACATGAAAAATTCATCAGTGTTGAGTCACATAATTGGATCCACAAACAAAAAATAAACAGTCGCATGCTGAAATTCCAAGTGGAGGGGAAATGGGTTTGAAAGTTAAAAGAAATGTTCAGATAAGATATGCTCTCACTTAGGACAATCTCACCATCTGTGCTTATGACTTACTCCTTTCCTATCTGAGATTTAATATATGTCATATAAAAATAAAGACTAAAAAAAATAGCATTTTTCTTTCTAATGCAGTGGGCAGAGCAGCAAACTCATCTCAAGATAATCTAGAAAGATTCCATAGAAGGCACGGTATTTAAAATGTATATCAATGTAGGAGGATAAAATTTTTACTCAAAGAGGAGATGGAGAGAGAAGGGCTTATTATGTACCAGGAAATACATGCAGAGCACAATGTTCTTTCAACGGGCCACTCCTTGCTTCATTAAAAAGATTAAAAGCTCTTTAAAGGCAAAGTTCAAGGTATCTACTTAATCTACAATTCTCACACAAATTTTTTTTAAGTGTGGCCCAATAAAGCATTTTCAGATAAAAGAAATTTGAAATAATTTGAAACCAGCAGACCTACATAATGTACTCAGTGGCAAAAGGCTTAATACTTTTTAGTTTGGCACAACTGCAAAGATTTTCAGTATTACTATTTGTGTGTGTGTGTGTGTGTGTGTGTGTGTGTGTGGTATTGGGGATTGAACCCAGGGGCATTCTACCTGCGAGCCACACCCCTAGTCCGATTTTTTTTTTTTTTTTTTTGTGGTACTGGGGATTATTGAACTCAGGGGCATTCTACCTCCGAGCTACACCCCCAGCCCTATTTTTTTATTCTTTATTTTGAAACCAAGTCTCACTAAGTTGCGGAGTGCCTCACTAGGTAGCTGAGGCTGGCCGCGAACCCGGATCCTCCGGTCTCAGCCTCCCGAATGCTGGGATTACAAGCGTGTGCCACCACGCCCGGCTAGTCCGATTTTTTATTCTTTATTTTGAAACAGGGTCACACTAAGTTGCAGTGAGCCTCACTAAGTAGCTGAGGCTGGCTGTGAACCCAGATCCTCTGGTCTCAGTCTCCCAAGTAGTGGGATTACAAGCATGCGCCACCATGCCCGGCTTCAGCATTACTATTTAACATTGTACTGAATAGCTTGACCAACACAATAAAGGCAGAAAAAGGAATGAAATTTATACATATTGGAAAGTAAGCAGTAAAAATGTACTTATTGGCAGATGATAGAAATCTCTAAAAAGCTATGAGAATAAGTGAAGTTATCAAGTTTCAGAGTACAAGGTTAATATATAAAAAAATTGAATTTATTTATGTTAACAACTAAAAAATAAAATTTAAAAGACAACTTAGTTTACAATAGCATCAAATATATTTAAGAATAAATACAATGAAGTTATTTACAACCTTTACACTGAAATTCAGAATATTTTACATAGAGAAACTAAAGAACTAAATAAACAGAAGTGTACCATGTTCATGGGTTGAAAGAGTTAGTATTGTTGAGATAAAAATCCTTTCCAGCTTCATTAGTAGATTGAATGTAGTTCCAATTAAATTCTCAACTGACTGTTTTTTAAAAGATTGATAAGCTAAACCTAAACTTATATGTAAAGGAAAAAGAGCCAAAACCACCAAACCAATTTCAGAGAGAAGAGCAAATTTAAGGAATTTATTTTTACCTGATTTCAAGGCTTACTATAAAGCTATGGTAACTAAGATAGTGTGTTAATTTGTAAGGCTAGAAATATAGGTGATAAAGAACATCAAAAAGAGACATTTATATGTTTTTCTTTTACTTTTTTTTCCTTCTTTTTTGAAAAAGTTCTAAATTAAATGAAAAGATAACTTTTTCCAAAACTGTTACTAAAATAAATAGATATGTTTGTCAAAAAGCAATCATTAACTGTTGAATCAAACCATATATTCAAGTCTTAAGGTATAAGACTCAAAATGGGTCTTATACCTTAATATAAGAGTTAAAATGATAAAATGTCACGTGATGTACTTTCACAATCATATCAAAGTCAATCACTAAACTGAACCTGAGAAGGAGGGAGGGCAAGGGAGTGGGGTAGAATTGGGGAAAGGTTAAATGAGAAATGCGTGCATATATGCCTTTACCAGCTTGTACCTAACAAAGATGTATGAATAGAATGCACCAATAGAAAAAAGAAAAAAAAATCTTTGTTGTATTATTTTAGGCAAAGTGTTCTTACATAGGTAAAAAAAGCCAAACTATAAGAAAATTTATAAAATGGACTTTATTAACCTTAAATCATTTTATCTTTGAAAGACATAATTAAGAAAAAAAGAAAACCACAATCAGATATAGAATAAATAACTATAAATAATACAGTTGACAGAGGATTTTATTTAGAATATGTCAAGAACTTTCACAATTCAAGAATAAGAAGACAAATGATGCAATTTAAAATAGACAAAAGACATGAAGATACTTTATAGAAGATGATATGATCAATGACCAATAATCATAGGAAAATACGCGTACCATCAGTAGTCATCAGAGAAATATAACCTAAAATCACTTAAAATCAATAATAGTTCACTATATATCCATTAGAAGGGTAGAAGTTAAAAAGACTGACTATACTAAGTGTTGGCAAGGATGTGGAGCAACTACAATTCACACATTGCTGGTGGTGTTAGAAAAATGGTGCAGGTGTTTGGGAAAATAGTATGGCAATATCTTATAAACTTAAACATAAATTTTCTATCATATCCAGCAGTTCCACCAGTTGGCATTACCTAAAAGAAATAAAAACATTTGCTCACACAAAGACATGTACACAAATGCTTATAGGAGAATTAATAATGACAAAAAATAGGAATCAGCAATTTTTTCTGATTAAAAAGATAAGCAAAATTTGGTATGCACCATAGTAAGAGACAACAAAATGTTGATATACAAAACCATGAATGAATCTCAAAAACATTTTGTTAAGTGAAAGAAGTTAAACACAATGGACTAAATAATGAATGATTCCATAGATATTAAATTCCAGGAATGACACAGTTGTATAGAATTTTCAATTTTTGTCAAAATATGCCGTTAAATTTGATGAGTTAAATTTTCACTAAAAAAACCTTAGAAATTATTTTTCTTATTGGTGCATTGTAATCATATATTTTTGTTAGGTACATTCTGGTAGAAGCATACATGCACAGGTCTCTCATTCAACCCTTCTCCAATTCCTGCCCAATTCCTTCCCACTTCTCTCCTTCTCATGTTTGGTTTAGTGGTTGACTCTGATATTTGTGAATGTACAACATGCACATTAGGGTGTTTCCTCCCTGCCACCATCTCATTCAGTTAGGTTACCTTCTTTGCTCATGTAAGATTTCTCCTTCTTCATCTAGAGTCCCACTTAAGATCTACTTTCTCCCTAGATTCTGCATATTAGGGAGAGCATACAATTTTTTTTACATTTTGTAACTGACTAATCTCACATAACATAATGTTTTCCAGTTTCATCCATTTCTCTACAAATGACATGATTTTGTTCTTTAGGGCTGAGCAAAATTCCATTGTGTACATATTCCACAGTTTTGTAATCCATTCATCTGTTGATGGACATCTTGGCTGGTTCCACTGTTTTGCAATTGTGAATTGTGTGGCTATAAACATAGATATACATGCATTGGTCTGTATATACTGGTCTTTTGGGTAGATACCCAGAAGTGGTATTGCTGGATCACATGGTAGGTTCATTTCCATTCACCCAAGAATCCTCCATACTGTTTTCCAAAGTTATTGCACTAGTTTGCTATCCCATCAACAATGTATCAGAGTTCCCATTTCTACACACCCTCACTAGCATTTGTTGTTGTGTTTTTAATGATTGCCATTCTAATTGGAGTTAGGTGAAATCTCAGGGTAGTTTTTATTTTATTTGCATCTCTCTGATTGCTAATGGTGTTCAACATTTCCCCACACATTTATTAGTCATTTTTATTTCTTCTTTTCTGAAGTTTCTATTTAGATCACTTGCCCATTTTTTGGTTGGGTTATTTGTTTTCTTAGCAGTGAATTTCTTGAGTTCTCTGTATATTCTATATATTAGTCCTCTATCGAAGGAGAAGTTGGAAAAAATTTTCTCCCACTCTGTGAGCTCTCTGTTGAGGTTCTTTATAGTTTGCTTTGCTGTACAGAAACTCTTCAGTTTAATTCAATCCCATGTATTGATCTTCCTTTGAATTGCTAGTGCTTTGGGGGTCTTGTTGAGAAAGTTTATACCTGTGCCTATGTGTTGAAATGTTGGTCCTATGCTCTCTTCAAGTAGCTGCAAGGTCTCTGGCCTGACTTACAGGTCTTTGATCCATTTTGAATTGACTCTTGTGAAGAATGAGAAAGTGGTTTTTTTTGTTTTTTTTTTTTTCATTTTTTCTGCATATGGTTAACCAGTTTTGCCAACAACATTTGTTGAAAAGGCTTTTTTTTTCCCCACTGTATGTTTTTCACTCCTTTGTAATAAATCAATTGGATGTAAGTATGTGGATTTGTTTATGAGTCTTCTGGTTTGCTCCATTGGTCTATGTGACTGTTTTTGTGCCAGTACCATGCTGTTTTTATTACTGTGGCTTTGTAGTAAGTTTGAAGTGAGGTATTGTGACGCCTCCTACATGGTTCTTATTGCTAAGAACTACTTTCGCTATTCGGGGATTTTTGTTGTTCTAAGTGAATTTAAGGACAGATTTTTCTATGTCTGTGAGGAGTGACCTTGGTAATTTCATGGGTATTGCATCGAATCTATAGATCAGTTTTGGGAGGATGGCCATTTTGATGATATTTATCCTGCCTATTCAAGAGCATGGAAGATCTTTCCATCTTCTAAGGTATTCCTCGATTTATTTTTTCATGTTTTATAGTTTTCCTTGTAGAGGTTTTTTACCTCCTTGCTTAGGTTTATTCCTAAGTGTTTATTTTTGGGGGCAATATCGTGAGTGGAATTGCTTTCTGGATTTATGTTTCAGTGGATTTATGGTTGGCATACAAGAAAGCTTCTCATTTTTTAAGATTGATTTTGTATCCAGATACTTTGCTGAGTTTGTTGATCAGTTCTCTAAGTTTTTTGGTTCTTCTAAGTATAATATCATGTCATCTGCAAAAAATGATAGTTTTAGTTCTTCTTTCCCTATTTTTACCCCTTTGATTTCCTTCTCTTGCCTTCTTGCTCTGGCTAGAGTCTCAAGTACTATAATGAAGAGAAGTGGTGATAATGGACAGCCTTGTCTTGTTCCTGTTTTTAGTGAGAACTCTTGCAGTTTTTCCACATTTAATATGATGTTGGCTGTGGGCCTATTGTATATTGCCTTGATGATGCTGAGGTATGTTCCTTCTATTCCGATTCTCTGGAGTGCTTTTAACATGAATGGGTGTTGGATTTTATGCTTTTTCAGTGACTATTGAAATGATCATGTGATTTTTGTCTTTGATTCTGTTTATGTGGTAAATTCATCTTCTATTTGTCATGGAAGGTTTTTATTTCCTCATTGACTTTGAGAGATAGTTTTGCTGGGTAAGAAAATCTTGGTTGCAAGTTGTTTTCTTTCAGAGTCTGAAATAAGTTGCTTCAGGCCCTCCTGGTTTTCATGACTTGGTTTGGGAGGTCTGGAGTGATTATAATTGGTTTTCCTCTAAATGTCACTTAGTCTTTTACTTTTGTTACCTCAAGATTCTCTCCTTGGTCTCTACATTAATCCATTTGATCATTTTGTGGTGTGGTGTACCTTTTCTCTGATCTTGTCTAAAGGGGGTTCTATTCATTTCCTGCACTTGTGTGTCGATTTCTCTTTATATGTTTGGAAAATTTTCTGATATTATTTCTTTGAAAAGATGTTTGATTACATTAGTTTCAACTTCTAATCCCTCTTATATGTCTATTGTTCTTAGGTTAGCTCTTTTAAAATTGGCCCAGATCTCATCAGTGTCCACTTCATGCTGTCAATTTTTTTTTCTAAATTATATACCATGTTTTTATTTTGGGATTGATCATCTTCTGAGAGTGAGGTTCTATTTTCTATGTTGGGGGATTCAAGTAGTCAATGTAGAATATTTATGTGTAGTGTAATTAGATGTGTAGTGTAATTAGTGTAATGTAAGACAAAAAGAAAAAAGAAAAAAGAAAAAAGAGAGTGTTGAATATAGATAGAAAATGGGGAGGGGGAAGAAGGAAGCTTGTAAAAGGGATGAGGAAGAGAGCAGATAAACAAACATAAAATAACAAAATGACCAACTATCCAAACAAAAAATAAATAAAACAAAGCAATATAAAACAAAACAGACTAGGAGAAAAAACAAACAAACAAACAAACAAAAAAACGAAAACAAATACACCCCTGTAAGTGTACAAGTACAGAGCTGACTTGGCCTCTACAGTCAGTCCTCTTGGATCTGCATGCATATTTTCAGCTGTTTAATGTCTACTCACTATAGTAGATTTTCAAGCATGTTCTAAGCATTCTTATTTGCTCAGTAACCTATAGTGGTGATGACATTTTGTGGACATACTCGTGGGTCATCTGCAGTGGTTAGGACCCTGACAGTACAGGGTTCTGCTGGTGTCTCTCCCCCTGCAAGCTTGAGTCTCTGAGCTCTCCACAGGGCCTGTCCCTGTGCCTGTACCACTCTCTGTCTATGTAGGCAGCAGGTGTTCCTGCGTCTGGACCCAGCGTAATCCTGGGGCTCCATGCTTTCCTCAGGCCCTGTGTCTGAGTCTCTCTCTCTCTGCCTATGGATGTGGCGAGTGCCCAATGGTGAGACACTCTCTGGGGGCCCTGTAATGTCTCTGTGCCCCATGTGCTCTGGACCTCTCTGATGCTTCTGCTCCTGTCCAACCACTACAGGGGTGGGTCACAGAGTGACCTGTGGCAGCACTGTTGACTTATAATTGAGTGCTGCTCTGGCTCTGGAGGAAGAGGTGAGCTGAGATGTTGCTGCCCCAGGTTCAAGCCAGATGTTCCAAGATTTGGGTCTCTATTGAATATGTGGGGATATGCTGCTGGATTAGGTTGTGGAGTTCTGAAGCAGCTTACTCCACACTGGGTCTGCAGGAGGTTGTTAGATGCTGCAGTGTTTGTTAGTTGTCCTTGCACTGCCCAAGTGGGTTACTGGTGTGGCTGCTGGGGCTGCCCTGGTGCACTTGGGGTCCTTTGCTCTTCCCTGGACTGCTTTCTGGGTTTTGTTCAGTCACAGTCCACTTTTTCATTACTTTGTTCAGTTTTTCGCTGCTTTTTTCTTCTCTCAAGAAGCTGCTTTTATGGCAAATTTGATTCGAGTCTTCCAGTGCCCGAGATGAGCTGTTTCTCTCAGACACCATCTTGCCAGTCTCTTCCTAGATATATTATTTGGTAAAACAAATGAACAAAGCCTCATAAGGTATCCTCAGGCAACTCCACCAATCTAGCCTATGGTTCTGTTTATTTACAATAAATATATACAGCTCTCTCTTTAAATATTCAAAAAATCATTAGTGTGGATGCCTAGTAATAGACAAATAGATATAAATATTTTTATATACATCACTAAATTTTATAAATATTGCTAAGCTATTTATGTGTACCATTCCATTCCATCCTCAATAATTCTATTCAGTAACTACTATTAGTATACCTCCAGGAGAAAAAACTAAGGGCCAAAGGTATAATAAAACTTGTCCACGGTTGCACAGCTAAATAAGCCATTGGGAAGACAGAACCACCATATGACTCAGCTATACCTCTCCTCAATATTTATCCAAAAAGAATTGAAGTCAGCATACTCTAGTGATACATGCATACGCATGTTTTATCTTTGTACACATATATAACAAAGAATCCCACTATTATTTATAATTATAATGTACCAATTTTTAAAAAAGGGATAAAAAGAGGGACTTGCATCAATGAGCATGTGTTTTGGAAAACACAATGTTAAGGATATTTTTATGTGCTTGTTTGTGTACTATTTTCTTTGGTGAAATGTCTTTTCAAATCTATTGCTCGCTTTTTTAAAGGGATGTGCATTTTATTTTTATGTTGTTGAGTTCTAAATGTTCTTTACATATTCTGGATATACAAACTTCGTCAGCTATGTGATTCACATACATTTTCTCCCAGTCTGTAGATTTTATCTTTCATTCTCTTGAATGTCTTTCACAGAGCCAAGGACTTTCATTTGGAGGATGTCCAAGTTATAAAGTTTTTCTTTCATGCATACTGCTTTTGGTGTCATATCTGAAAATACTTTGACTAACCCAAGGTCACAAAGATTGCCCCTCTATTGTCTTCTAAAAGTTTTAAAGCTTTACATTTTCCATGTAGGTTAGTGATCTATTTTGGGTTAATGTTTGCATAAGCTTCAAGGCTTTTGCATAAGTTCAAGTTTACTTTTATGCATATGAATGTCCGATTGTTCTGGCACAAATTGTTGTAGTGCTATTTTCTCCAATGAAATGCCTTTGGAACTCCTGCAAAAGTCAAATACTCACCTTCATGTAGATATTCCTAGATTCTATATTCCATTCCATTGATCTATATGTCTATTCTTTCACCAAACTATACAGTTTCAATTGCTGTAGCTTTATTGTAAGTCTTGAAATAAGGCAAAATTTGTCTTTCAAGTTGGTGGTTCTTTTGCAAAATTGTTTTGACTATTCTAATACCTTTGGCTTTCTATATAAATTTTAGACTCATCTTGTAAATATGTGTAAGAAATCTTCCTGGAATTTTGATTAGGATTACATTGAATCTAAAGATCACTGGGGAGAGAACTGACATACTAAATGATATTGTTTTTTTTAATACATGAACATATATATCTTTACTTATTTTTATATTTCTATCAGCATTTTATAGCATTTCAGAATATAAATATCATACATGTTTTCTTAAATTTCTATCTAATTAATCTTTGATTTTATTGCAAATAATACTGCTTTTTAAATTTCATTTTCCAGTTATTCTAATTATTCCAGGTAAGAGAAACTGTTGATTTTTCTTCTATGATAATAACTTCATATTCTGTGATCTACCTAATTAAATTATTAGTTCCAGGATTTTTTTTTTTACAGATTCTGTGGGATTTACTCTGTAGACAATCATACATCTGCAATAGATATAGTATTCTCTTCCTCACCAATCTGTTACATCTTTTATTCCTTGCTTTATTGCGCTGGCTTGGACCTCCAGCATGAGGTGCATGGGAGTGGTGGGAGAAAGCACCCTGCCTTGCTCTTGGTCTGAGGGAGCCAGCACTCAGGAAGTCACTCTTCTCCTTTGGAAAATGTCACCTTTGTTTTAAAATGAAATCATCTGAGTTAGGTCAAACTGAAAGTTCTAGTTTTCTTCTGTAAGTGATGGTTCCAAGGTCAATTCAATTTTTAGTCTTTCCTGTCTCATTTGTGTCTTTTCAGCACATGCACCATGCAAGTTTTAGTCTAGGACTCAGGAGTGGTTTCTATGTAGTTCCACTCTGGAACTTTCTGTTATATGTCTTTGGTCCATTCCACATATGCATAGCTCAGGGGTGACCCTGGGACTTTCATCAGCTCATACACAGAATTAGGAGATGTCTCTCTCCATTTATCTGCAATCTCAGGTTTCTCCTATATTCTCTACCCTCTCTGTTTTTAATTCCTTCTATGAGAAAATGGAGTCCCTAGAACTTAGCCTCTCAAGGAAGTTAGGCTACCTGACTGGAGCTTTCTCTGTAACATGTCATTATCCAAGTGTAGACTTTTGTCTCTAATCCACCCAGTGCTTACTTTGTGGGGTCTTCAGGTAGTTGCTTCTTATATTATGACAAGTCATTATTGTTGTTATTGTGGTAATTGGTGGTAGAGATGAACCCAGGGGCATTCTGAGCCTATACCCCTCAGTCCTATTTATTTTGAAACAGGGTCTCATTAAGTAGTCAAGGGCCTCACTAAGTTGCTGAGGCTGGCCATGAACCTGCAATCCTCCTGTCTCAGCCTCCTAAGTACTGGGATTACAAGCCTGCACTGCCATGCCTGGCTAAGTTGTAAGTAATTTCAAATGCACATTTCTTAACAACAACCTCAGAAATTTCGTCTCTGTTTTTGTATCTCAAAGACAATCATTTCAAAATTATTTCAGGGAATTAAATAGAGTGAGAGGTATTAAGCTCATTCACCTAAGGATGGAGCTGTGGCACGCGGAGAGGAGGGTGAGACTCCAGCCTCTAATTGCACTCTCCCCACCACCATGCACCTGGCTCCAGCAGAGAGGGGTTGGCTGACTCTCGGGGTCCCTTCGGGTCATTGCACTCAGAGACCATTGCACGTACTCCAAGGTGAACCCCGAAGGCCCCCACGGGAGGACTGTGGAGACGCCATCTGCGCCACCAGCAGAAGGACCATCTGTATGCATCTTCCAAGTTACATGTGCTGCTGGGCCATTAAGCTAAAATGTGGCTCAGGATGTACCACAGCAATAGAAACACAAAATCGTCTCCTTGTAGCCTTTCCTCTTTGTCGGAAAACAATTATTTTCTGTGTGTGTGTGTGTGTGTGTGTGTGTGTGTGTGTATCTATACATATGTAATGTATGCATGTTTTCTATGTATGTACATGGGATTTATACATACACCTTTCAACTATACATTGACCTAGGCCAATTAAAAAACAGCTAACATTTACTGAGACTTTGCTGCGTGTCAAGCAGTGTTCCAGCAATTTCTGTGCACCAGGTCACTTAGCCTTCTCCTGAACCACATGCATGACATAGTTCTACTTTCTTTTTTTTTTTTTTTTTTTTTTTTTTTTTTTTTTTTTTTTTTTTTTTTTTTTTTTTTTTTTTGCGGTACTGGGGATTGAACACAGAGGCATTCTACCTCCGAGCTATACCCCCAGCCCTATTTTTTATTCTTTATTTTGAAACCGAGTCTCACTAAGTTGTGGAGTGCCTCACTTAGGTAGCTGAGGCTGGCCGCGAACCCAGATCCTCCGGTCTCAGCCTCCCAAATGCTGGGATTACAAGCGTGCGCCACCACGCCCGGCTCATAGTTCTACTTTCATGACCATTTTACAAACCAGGACACTGAGTGACAGGCAAACAAACAACTTGAACCCGGTCTTAAAACCAGGCAGCCTTGTACCAAGCCCCACTGGTAACCACCACTCTACTTAGATGCAATGCGTATTCCAGTTTGTAAACTTTCCCCTCTCTTTTTCCTCGCCTACCTTCAAGCATGTGTATAGGAGTGAGAGAGGAGTAAGAAACACAAGCACCAACTCAGTAGGAAGGTGCTGGAGACTGAGACACAGCCTGAACAGCAGGCATCCGAGGCCAGGGCCTGGGTCACACAGGACAGTCAGCAGCCAACACAGACCTGGATTCCGAGGGACTTTCCACAGAAGCAAGGCTCTGGTCAGGCTTCTGCCAGGACCTCCTTTTGCAACGAGGCCAAACAGAAATCTAGACAAACCAACAAAAAGACTGGTAGATGAATAGTGATTGTCCTGGACTGAGAGGTACAGTTTGGAGTTGATTCCAAGAAGTGGGGTTGTGAAGTGAGAGATTAGGCAAAAGAAGAAGAAAATGGATTTGTAAACAAAGTGGGTGCAAGTGTCTGGTGAGACTTTATGCTGGAGAGAGTGAGGGACCTGCAAATTTAAGCAACTTACCAAGGTAACTCAGAAGTCACCTAAATCTCCTCTTTACTGCCTATAGGGTATTCTTTCCATGAAACTAGGAAAACATGCTTCCCAACTAGGTAGGCGAAGCTCCAAAGGCGAGTTAGAATAGTATGTGGAAATTTAAATTTGTGTCATTGAAATTCCCTTTGGTGCTGTTGTACTGCATTAAAATACATTGGGATACAAGAGGGACTTTAGAAAATGGAAGAGAAACCCCAGTGGAGTGAGGGAGGTGGGGGTGGGGGCAGGCGAGAATTAATGACGGAAACACTTCCATTGATATCATGTGCATATGTGAGAATACCAATGTCAGTCTCAATATCCTGTATGGGGAAAGGGGGAGCCGGGGGAGCCCACCAGGTGCCGGTATGCAGGTAAGTCACTATCACTGTGAACTGCATTATGATATGAGATTATGATGTACCAATAAAAGTATATACAAATAAAATGTATAAATCAAAATGCCTCAAGTTCTAGAAATAATGTCTAACCCTTGAATATATCCATGCACCCTGTCCTGATGTGGTGACCTCTCAGTCTCCTCCACCACGTGCCCCTGTGGAAGTGGATTCCAGCTGAGGCTAATCATTGTCAGAACATCCCATTCAGGTGGGCAAACACAGACTTGTCATCCCATCAGTGTCTTCTCCTGAAAGGGTGAGGAGAGGAAATCATCCTCTGCTGGGGAAAGCTGCAGAATATGCAATGTGGAAGCCAGAGGCAGTCATGCATTCTGCCACATGATGGAATTCAGTCTTCTTTCAGGAAAAGAGAATAAAAACAAGCAAGAAATAACGAAGCCAATACTCCTAAGGTGGAGCTCTAACTATATAAGACTGTTTCTCACTTTTCTTACTACCAAGACATGTGTCTTCCTTCTCCCTGATTTAGCTGGTTTTTATGCCCTGCCCTGATGCCCCATTATGATGTCTTTAGAAATTCTCCCATTTTTCCTGACTACATGGAGGATTTTTCTCACTTGGTATCTAAATAATTAAATTGTGTAATTGTCACGAACCTTATTCATCCCTTTGAATGAAGTATGTATCCATATCCTTTGCTGTGTAACTTGCCTTCCTCCTGGTTGGGGGCAGGGGGCTATTCCTGCCTTGCTGACTTTGGGCTTGGCTGTAGTACCCACTTGGGCCCAGTGTAATGTGAAAAATAGTAGTGGCGGTTGGGCATAATCTTTGGGAGGTGGGCAGTATTTCTACCACTACTGGAGCTTCTACTGTTCTCCCTCCTGGGAACAACACATACCAGATGTGGACCACTGCTCCAGCCTGACTCCCAGGAAAAGCAGACAGGTAGAACCGAGCCACGGTTCATCTGCTGCCTCTGAAACACAGAGCTTCTGAGCAGCTCCTGACCTGTAACCTAAGCCACAAATACACCTTTGTTTTTATAAGTCTTTGAGGATTTGAAGTTACACAGCATTATCTTCACAATAACTGACTGATAGAGTATCATTCTCACCCTGATCAATACACCCTGCACAAAGTGCTTTTCGATCACATTAGTCTTTGAAGAGAGAACTATCATCACCTCTCCATGTTGCAGTTGAGGAAACGGAGTGTTAGAATGTATAATTCTCCACTGGGTGTGCTGGTGTATGCCTGCAATCCCAGTACTTGAGATGCTGAGACAGGAGGATGATGGTTTCAAGGCCAGCCTCCGCAACTTAGCAAGACTCTTTTTGAAAACAAAACAAATAAACAAAAGAGGGCTTAGGGTGTAGCTTGAAGGTAGAATACCACTTAGTTCAATCCCTAGATAAAATAAATTAAAAAAAAATACATGAACAGACAGATAAATAAACAATGTCTAATTGTCACGAACACTTGTTTCTCCCTCTGAATGGAATGTTTACCCATTACCTTCACCATTTGACTTGCCTTCCTCCTGGTAAAGGAGAGATATCCTCGGGCTAGTGAAAGAGGTAAGAATCAAATATAGCTCTGCCTAATTTCAGAACACATGCTCTTAAAGATATTTATACTGCCTCAAGCTGATCAGGCTCCCACAATTTGCATACATAGCATATTTAGTTGGGAAAATACGATCTCATTTGGAACATATCTAAGTCGGCACTTTATTGTGTAATTTAGTGTCTACATTATACACATATTTCATGTATGCATACATCCTTAGAAGGTTATGCTATTTATATAGGTGCTACAAGCTTTAAGAAATTCTAAAGAAAGAGATATTAAAACTATCGAGCAGTTTAAGAGGCAATTCTTATTTGGAGCATTGAATGCTTGTTCCCCCTTTCAGAGGACGCGGTATAGACTATTTTTTTTCCTTTTTCCCAGGTAGAAAGGTCCCCAAACATATTAAAATGTTATGCAATTTACAAAATCAGGTTTGCATGCACTCTTTGCCAAAAATTGTGTGAAGGCAAGTTACATCTCTAACAGAAAATAAGTCTACAACAGACTGTTAGCAATGGAGAGTTTATGTCAGTTAACAGGTAGCTTTAAAAAAGTAATTGATGATTCAATAGCATTCCTAACTATTATTTTTGAAAGGGCTTTTGACATTTTAACAAGCTGTTTCAGGGGTAATTGTTACTGTTGTTATTTTTAGCTACATAGCAGTCTAAGTATCAGTTTGTTCTGCTATCTATATATTTGCCTAATTTCTACAAGTGATGAACTGTATCTGTCTTCACTGAAGGCGTCCATTGGCAGCAAGTTGAGATTTGGGGCAGGAGGAGTAGGCATGGGAGAAAACTTGCCCAGGCCAGATCCCTGCAGGATGCGCTGGCTTGAAGCCTGGCTGTCTCCACACCCATTCCTCTATGTGCTTCTTGGAACGAAAGTACAAACGTGTCAAACCGCTTTGTATTGTGCTGATCAAAGGGCTGAATTCTGAAACCAAGTGCAGAACCCTTTACTCTTCAAATCTTTTCCCCAAAGTATTAATTCTTTTCAGAGCGTATCTCTTAAGACAGCCAAAGGCTTCCCATTCAAACGTTTCTTTCTGTAGATCAGTAGAAGTTGACCCCAAGGACAGTAAGGCAGTGTATTTTTATGCTTTTTCTTTTTTTTTTTCTTTTTCCAGTTCTAGGGATGGAACCCAGGGTCTCCTGGATGCCAGGCAAGTGTTCTGCCACTGAGCTACCTCCCAGGCCAGCAATATTTTTTTTAATATATATCTTTCATCTTATATTGGTTGGGTTGATCATTTTTTTCTGGCCTTTTAATCTCTTCAGTCTATTAGGAATAAAGTATTCACTACAAGGGTTAGGCAAGTGAAGGTCTTGGAACAAGAACCAGAAGGGCCCTTCTTCTGAGAGCAGCCTGGAAATGTCAGCGTTAGGATACATTCTATCTATCTATCTGTCTGTCTGTCTGTCTGTCTGTCTGTCTGTCTATCTATCTATCAATATCTATCATCTATCTATCTATCATCTATCAATATCTATCATTTATCTATGTACCTCTCCATCATCTATCTGCCTATTTACTTATCATCTTTTTTTTTTTTTTTTTTTGCGGTACTAGGGATTGAACCCAGGGGCATTCTATCTCTAAGCCACATTCTCAGCCTTTTTTTTTTTGCGGTACTGGGGATTGAACTCAGGGGCATTCTGCCTCCGAGCTATACCCTCAGCCCTATTTTTTATTCTTTATTTTGAAACCGGGTCTCACTAAGTTGCGGAGTGCCTCACTAGGTAGCTGAGGCTGGCCGAGAACCGGGATCCTCCAGTCTCAGCCTCCTGAATGCTGGGATTACAAGTGTGCACCGCCACACCGGGCTCTACTCTCAGCCTTTTAATTTTTATTTTGAAACAGTGTTTTGCTAAATTGCTGAGACTGGCCTCGAACCTGGGATCCCCCTGTCTCAGCCTCCCAAGTCCTGGGGTTCCAGGTGTGCACCACCATGCCTGGCTCTTATCCTCCCTCCTTGCAGATGAATCTGGGGAAGGCAGGCTCAGATGACTCTGCACAGTCCTAGTAGCTTGCTTGGTCTTGGATCAAACTTGAGGCAAACATCAGACAACAACATGAGTGTAGACACGACTGCATGGTCTCTGCGGGTTCAAGCAACAGAAGAAGGCTGCTATTTGGGTAAGAAACAGAGGAATCTGGTTGCAGCCGCAAATGAAAATTGCAGCAGGTGAAAGATATTAGCAAAGCGTTCTTGGATTTGAATACGATCCAGTTGGGAGACGGAACTTAACTCTGACACAAAGACTTCCTTATCCTTCCCCACGTCTCCGTTTAGGTCACTTTAGGCTTGGGCCAGCTTTTCTCAATGGAGCTTTTTAGGATCACACAGAAATCTCAGTTCAAACAACAGAATAACCGTTTATACTTTGTCATTTTTCAAGGTCATCTATAGAAGGTATTGGTTCTTTCTTCAGTCAAAGTGGACTCTGTATCTGTTAGCTATTTCATATGATCTCCCACACGTAATATTTTGAGCTGAGTTTTAGGAAAAGAATTAAAGATTTTGGAAAGGTTTCCTTATCAGTAATATATTGATGATTTATTACATATGTCTTTTAAGTAATATTTTTTGATTCAGCTATAAGCTTATTTTCTCCCAACAAGGAAAGATGTTATTTTCATGTTTAAACATTACCCTTTTATCTTAAAAGAAATCAAAACAATTCTGTCTTTTCCTTTCATCTGGAGTCCATCAAATTCACTACCCAATGTTTTCTAGAAAGCTCTGTTTGAATCCACACTTATATCTAACTAAGCTGTGGTCTCACATGCCATATGTCTTATTGACAGTACCAGACTCCAGGAAAAGTGATCACGCATCAAACACCCAGCACGACAGCTTATCTGAAGCTGACATAGAAAATACGCAAGGAAACCAGTTAAAGTACAGACAAGCCCATGCCTGTTCTCCTAATGGGTGACATTGTAAACAATAGAGCTGTCAGGCTCCGCTGTGAATAAAAGGGCTTAATCATGGCAGGAATTAGGGCACACGACAGGTGATTATAGGCTGGAAATATGCCAGGACCGGGACCAGCTGCAACTCGTCACATTATTTGTAACGTCAGTAATTGCCTCTTTGGAAAAAAAAATTATTTGGGATTGAAGAACCCAGGGTTGGGGGTGAAGTAAACAAAAACCACATCCAACCCATTCATTTCCACAATAGAGGTCTCTACAAATGGGAAAAGTTCAGACCACATTATAAATTTAATTCCATCCCCCTTTTCTCCAATTTAACAACACAGCAATATAATCATGCTTCCCCCTTTTTTCTTAGTCCAATTATAGTTTCTCTCTGCAAATAAAGTAAGCCTTCAACCATCTACTTACTAATTTGAGATGAGAATTCCTTCTAAAATTACTTAGGCTACAATATTCAACCAAAGCCACTCAGGAAAACAAGAGACCCAGTTGAAAAACGCATTTTCCCATGTTGAGTATTCTGCTCTTTAGCTATGATAAATATTTGATTACCTTCTGTTGGAGTTTATAAAAAGAGATAATTACTTAACTCTGAGGCCATTTGTGGAAAGAGATTTAGTTGGAACCAATCATTTGGATAATTCCAGACAAGAAAAGCAAAGCATAAAATTTTTTTTTTAAAAGAACAAGCAACAAAGTTTTATACTCAAGAAACAAAACTCTTGTCTCCAATTCCAGTTAACTTTTTATAGCAATGAAACAGAATATAAAAGCCAACTGTTGTTGATATAGTTTTATTTACTGATTGCTTTTCTGTGGAAATCATACCTTAAGTCTTTCCCTTGTGTGTGTGTGTGTATACATACACACACATATATATATATATATATATGTATATATATATATGGCTATTACTACAAAATATAATCTTTGTAACATATATTATTTTATATATTTACTTCGTGACTTTTTTTTCAGTACTGGGGATTGAACCCCAGGCATTCTACCTCTGAGCTACACCCCAGCTCTATTTTATGTTTCATTTTGAAACAGGGTCTCACTAAGTTGCTGAGAGTCTCACTAAGTTGCTGAGGCTGGCCTTTAACCTGCAGTCCTACAACCTTCCTGTCTTATCCTTCCAAGTACTGGAATTACAGGCATAGGCCAACACATGCAGCTTTGTTTTGTAACAATCTACAGTTATTTAAAAATTTCAAACATATGGCAAGAATACTATTAAGGCTCTCTTATACCTTTACCTAGATTGCCAACTGTTTGGCTTCATTTGATTTATCATTCTCTTGCAAAATGCTTTATTGTTGTAGTGTATATTTTTTGAACTCTGTGTGTGTGTGTGTGGGGGGGTGCTGGGGATTGAATCCATGGGCATTCTACCTCTGAGCTACATCCCTAGCCCTTTTTATTTGAACTCTACCCCCAGATTTTTTTTTTGGAAACAAAGTCTCACTAGGTTGTTGAAAGCCTGGCTGCATTGCTGAGGCTGTCCTCCTGCCTGTGATCCTCCTGTCTCAGGCTCTCAAATACTGGGATTACAGACGTGTGCCACCACATCTGGCTTCTTCTGAACCTTTTAAAAATAATAATTCCCTTTCCTCCTTAATACTTCAGAATATATTTTCTAAGAAAAAGAGATTATCTTGCATAACCACAGCATAATTTCCAATATTGGGAAATTTAACATTTGCTGAATCAGGGTCAACTTTTGTCAATTACCCCAATAGAGCCTTTACAACTAATTTTATTTTCTCCCTCAGTATCTAATCTAGTAGTACAAATTATACCTTGTTGTCAGGCTGATTTAGTCTCCTTTAGCCCAAAACAGTCCCATAGTTTTAAATTTTTTATATTTACATATATTGCTATTTTGAAGTAGAATAAGCATTTATTTTATACGATAGTCCTCATTTGGGGTCTGACTACTTCCTCAGGACTATATTCTAATTATGCATATTGCCATGGAACCGCTGAAATGATGTCGTGTCCTGCTCAGGACGTCATAACAGGAGAGACATACATTTGGTCTGTCCTAATGATGATGATGTTAACTTTGCTTAATTAAATAATGTGGTCCGTGATCTCCACTGTAGTTATTTTTTCTCTGTAATTAATAATCTGTGAGGAGATACTTGGACATGACGTAAATATCCTGTTCCTCACTAAATTTTCCATGTTTTAGTATCCATTATTGATTTTCTTAACTACCCCATTTCTACCACATTTATTAGTTGGCATTCTACTGTAAGGAAGAACGCCTATCTTTCCACTTAATTATTTATTCATTTGTTTACATCAGTGTAGACACATAGATTCTTGCTTTCCTCAGTGAGTTATGATCTGTTATTTTCTTGGATGCCCCAAGTGCCCTTATTGTGTAGCTAGAAGCCCCTTCAAGCTAGCCGTGTCTTTTTGATGTGTTCCAAGCAGTTTGAATTTCCTCAGTGGGTCAGTTGGGGTCCACCAGAGAAACCAAAACAGTAGGAGACAGATAGATATAGTTAGAAAAATTCAAAGAGATTTATGCGGCGCTTATATGCCCGTGACACTACCTGGGCACACCTGGAGACCGCGTGGGACTCTGGTCAGCAGACACCCTCATGGGTAGAGAACCTGTAGCCCATGAGAAGATTTCTTCCTATTCAGGGAAACCTTCCTTCTTCTCGTTGAGTTTCAACTGATTGCATTACCCAGGACATCTCTTTGACTTACTGTCAACTGGTTGTCGATGCTAATCGCATCTGCCCCTCACTGCAACACCTATATGAGTAATTGGGCAACTGAGACAAGAGTCTAGCTGAGATGACACAGAAGACTGTCTGTCACACTTCTTCTCTGACATGAGATCTTCTCATTCCATCTTGTAGTTTCCCTGGCAGTCTGGAATCAGACTTCCCCAAGAAGGAGCTGGGCAATGTTACTCAGGAACCAAGACCAGGGGGCCAAATGTCTCAAAGCTTTGGTGTTGCAATTGTTGATGAACTTTTATAGGCTTTTCTGGAAGAATGCTATTAATATTTCTTATGGGGCAGGTTTGTGGGCAAAAATTTCTCTATTCTTCTATGTGAAAATTATTTTATTTCAATGTTATTTTTATATTCCCATTCAATATTCTGGATATCGTTGTTTCTGATGAGAAATCAGCCATCATTTATATTACTGCTCCCTTGTTTATAATATACTATTTTCATTTGACTGCTTTCTAGGTCTTAAATTTGATTTTATATTTACTATTCAGTGCTTAGCATGGACCATGAGGTATTAGTCCCCCCCACATACCTCCCTCTCATCCATTCATTCATTCTTCCACTCTTTATTACACTTGATGTTTGTACAGCTTCTTGGATTTAGTATTATGTTGCTCCTACATTTAAAAACCTGTTGATCACTATTTCCTCAAATGTTGTTTTCCCCCTTTTCTTCCTCCTCTCGTTCTGGGACTCCATTTGCGCACATTCTAATCAGTTTGTTCACATTTTCCAATAGTTCTTCCCCTCTTTTCCCATTTGATTTATCTTCAAGTTCATCAATGTATTTTTCCAATGAGTTTATCTCCAATAAGCTGATCATCCCATTCATTAAATGTTTTTAAGCTTATTTTTGAACTGTATTGTATATCTTCTAGAGTTTTCACTTGTTTCTCTTCTCTTAGTTTCCATTCGTCTGGAGGTTTTTCCCTCTGTCTGTTTATAATTATTATGTTCTCCTTTAAGCCATGGTATATTTATTATACTTTCTCTATATTTTTTGCCTGTAACTCCAACACATTTTTTACCTTGGAGTCTGTTACTACAATACTGCCTTTGTCTGAACTACTTTTTTCATCTTCCTATTTCTTTCAATGTCTAGTAATTTTTATTTTGTACTGGATAATTTTAAATATAATGCATTCATTTCTTAAGACAGTGATTCTGGATCCTTCTATTCCTTCTCTTATAACTACAGATGTTTATTCTAGCATGAAGTTAACTTTATTGGACTCAAACCTCAATTTTTATCTCCCTTGAAATGGACAGCAGAGAAAATGTGCGGTTCTTCCACCTCTCCAGCTGTGTCCTTTCACTAGAATGTTGGGATATCTCCAGTGCACCCAAAGCTCAGGGTTCAGCCAGGGGTGGACAGGTTTATATGAAGCTTGGAGATTTCCTCCTCTGTGAATCTCTGGTTTCTGGGATTTTCTATTAATTCCCTATGCTCTCTACCATCTGCCAACTCCTTACTCTGTCTTCCTAAGTTTATAAGACCAGGTTTTTGCTTTAGTTCTTTTGCCTCATGCAAAAGATGTACCCTCAAGCAAAAAGTCATAAAATCACAATATGGTGTGTGTGTGTGTGTGTGTGTGTGTGTGTGCGTGTTATTAGAGACTGAAGTCGGGCTACTGTACCACTGAGCTACATCTCTAGCCTCTCTACTTAAAAAAAATGATACAGGGCTTCACTAATTTGCCAAGGCTGGACTTGAATTCATGATCCTTCTGCATAAGCCTCCTCAGTAGCTGGAATTACAGGTGTGCACCACAATGCTCAGCTAAGCACAAGTTTTTATTCACCACACTTCTCTTTTTTCAAGGATGGGTTCCTTAGCAGTTTCTGTATGCTTTTGGTCTCTCCACACTGCAACATGTAGTTTTTTGTTTATTTCAAGAATACTTTTTCCAGAGTTTATCATTGTTATCTGCAGAAAGTAGTCCAATACAAAGTACTTTGCCATTACCAGAAGTGGAATTCTCATTGTATAATTTTTCAAGATGATATTTTTGGAAATTAAATAATATATTCAGTATTATAGGTCATATAGATCAAATTTTATGCTATTATCTTTTAATGAATATGCCTCACTTACCCAATTATATTAAATCCCTTACAGGCAGACTCTGTCGTCCAGCTCTTTGTCCTCTAGACTCTGTCCTCCAGCTCTCTAACATTGATACTCAAAAAACTTTGGGACTCCAAGATGAAACCTTTAGTTTAAAAGTCAACAAACAATGGCCCAGACACCCAATATGGTCCATGCCTATTTTGTTAATGTCCTGTAGATGCTCATTTGCTAATGAACTGTCAAGGGTTGCCTTTACACTGGGTGGTAGAATTGGGTAGTTGTAACAGACTGAATAGATGACAAAGCCAAATATATAGAAGATCTAAACCCTTATAGAAATGTTGCTTATCTCTGTTCTAGATCAGTGGAAAATAATCAATACTTAAAGGAAGCAGTTCAAAGCGCATGCTCCATTGCACACCAAAGCTTTGAGAGGCGTCTCCTCTTGTAAGTACGCCACACAATGCACACACTGGGGTAAGTAGAGTACTGAATCCTCAAAGACATCTATGGCTTAATTTTTGGAAAATGTGAATATGTCACTTTACACAGTCAAAGGAACTTTGCAGAAGTGATTAACAGTACAGAACCTTGAAAGCTGGAGATTTTTCTAGATTATCCAGATGGGTCCAAGAAAGTTAGAAGACTCTCTAAAGGCAAGAACTCTTCCCATTTGTGATATGACAGTGGAGGAAGGATCAGAGAGGTAATATTGCTAGCTTAAAAAGGAGAACAAGGGCCCCACATGGTGGTGCACACTTGTAATTTCAGTACTTTGGAGGCTGAGACAAGGAGAATCCCAGGCTCAAGACCAGCCTCAGCAATTTATCAAGACTCTTAGAAACCTAAGGAGACTCTGTTTCAAAATAAGAATTAAAAAGGGATGGGAGTATATCTTTGAGGTAGAATGCCTCTGGGTTCAATCCCCAGTACCAAAAGAAGAAGGAGAAGAAGAAGAAGAAGAAGAAGAAGAAGAAGAAGAAGAAGAAGAAGAAGAAGAAGAAGAGAGGAGGAGGAGGAGGAGGAGGAAGAGGAGGAAGAGGAGGAGGAGGGAGAAGAAGAAGAAAAGGAGGAGAAAATGATCAATATCCCCCCATTGGTTTCCCAATTCTTTGCTCTCAAAGCTCTCTCCTGTGATGACTGC